>CM060878.1:2734576-2809576 GCA_030737845.1 Acorus calamus | reverse complement strand
GGATATCATCAATCACAACACATGAATTTAACTATACAGTCTATGAATCGAATTATACAGAAAATGATATTGTACTCAACAATTGACAATGCAGTTCGAGTTCATAGGTTGTATATTTTGATTCATAAACTGTGTGATTCAATACTGATGGTACCAAATTTGATCGGATCTGAACTCACTTTCAAGGTCTATCTTGTCTTGTTGTTTTTCAATGGTACGTGAATTGTTTATATCGGTGATTATGGGTGTTTGATATATGGGTTTAATGGATCCTAATGTTGGTAATATGTCGAAGCCAGATTTATTTGGGTCCATTTTGGCTTGATTTTGTTGTTTTATTACTAGGGTGTTGATTGATGTTGAATTATCTGGACAGATATGAAGAGAAATTATTGCAGGATGTTCGATTCTAAATGTCATCAAAATAAAGTATTTATGAGAATTTCTCATTATAGTATTTTACTATTTTTAACAAATTTTCTATTTAGAGTTACAACAATTAAGGGTGGTAAACGAGTCGAACGAGTCGAGCTTTGACATGTTCAAGTTCGGCTCATTTATAAACGAGTCGAGCTGAGCCGAGCTCACGAGTATCAACGAGCCTAGCGTTTTTCTTCATTTTAGGGTTTTTAGAGATTGAAAATAAAATTTTAACCTAAATGAGCCAAGTTCATGAGTTTAAACGAGTATAACTTTGTATTAATTTAATATTCTGATTTTATAAATGAGTTTAGTTAAGTTTCAATTAAGTTTAAATAACACAAACAGGTCGAATTTGAACATAAAATGAAGCTCGATACAGGTTCTGAGCTTAACCGAGCTTTAAAACTTGTTCAAACTCGCTCATTTGTCTAAATGAATGAGCCTGAACGAGCCCAAACCAAGCCGAGTCCGAACCGAGTCCGAGCGGCTTGGTTGTTTACCAGCCTAACAACAATCACATTTTATTGGTGAAATTCGAATTTATGATTTTTACAATTTTATTTAGTACGTTTTAAGATTTGCATTGAGTTGTTTTTTTTAAATAGTTTTAATAATTATCTTTCATATTTTTTAATAAAAATAATGATGGCAAGACTTTACCACTTTTCGAGAAAAAAATAATTGTCTTTTACCATTTTTATAAAATCTTGTATTTAGTGGCATAATATATGTTTTAATAATTATATTATAATAGTATGTTTAATAAATAAGTTGTAATATTTGTGGCGTATAAAAAAAACAGTTTTATAAATCAATAAAAATTATTTTCTTTTGTCAGTCAATTATTTATCATCTCACATTATTTATTATGTTAGGCCACTTATATTATTGAAACACTGGAATGTTTTTTGTAACTTCGATCCGTGGCTTGATATTTTATACTAAAAAAGCGAGAAAAGCAAAAATATGTTTGGATTCGTAATTGAATGTTTTTCTGTTTTTAAGCTCATAATTAGCTGATGGGGGTATATTAGCATATACATTCATTGCGGGAGGTTCTAACGTATAAGTGGGGGGAAAAAAAACAGATGCACCTTTATTCATACATATAATGACCACGTCTATGCCCACCCCCTTAAGGGCAAATCCCACCAACAAACTCATCCCACTGACCATCCTTTTTGTTATATATTCATCCCTACCACAATCCATCAATGTAAACTTTTTTTTTTTTGGTGTTTGGAGTCTTTGAAACCAGCTGATTTGTTAATATATCAAAGACAAATTTGGAACTTGATTATTTTATTTCATTCGACATTCTTATCACATGATTATTCTATATGTCAAATCCTAAGAAATCAAGACATACTCATTCAACAAAGGATAAGATCAATATTATTCTTGTACACGTTATTTTGATTGTTCTAATAAAATTTATCGACTACTAATATACTTGGTATAATTTAATAGAATATCCACCTATACTGAAGATGAAATAAATGAACTGCGGCTTGACTGGATCAATGTAATTCAAGAACAAATGTAGTACGTTGATGTATGCTTATATAGTTCCAATTTTTGAGGTATTATTTTCACTTTTGGACTTTATCAATATTTTGCTATTTATTTAATTGTTATTGAATCTCACAAGTCAATTATTGAATTTTTTTTTCATTTCAGGTAGTTCTAAAATTTATCTACTTTGCGGCTCATGGGATAATCTCTTTTGTACGTAGAATTGCAAGGCGAATGTCATGGACTGAATTTTTTTTTTGTGATGGAAAAAATACACAAGTTACAATTATTGTGGTTTTCTTTGACTTATAGTTATTTATAATACAATTATGTGTGTGAAATAATACTTGTACGAAGTTTGATTCATATTCAGAGGAATGAAAGTATTTTTAATGAGCATTTCTCTTTTGTTGTGTGAATTGAATTGTAAGAGCAGCTACAATCAATATATGAAATTAGTAAATTGTGATTTTTTGATAATTTAATATCACATATTATTTATAAAGCATGATCTTAAATAATGTAAAGATCACAGATTATTTATAAAGCGTGATCGAAAAGAATATAAAGATCGTAATCGATTCCTATATAACCATCACAGTTTCTTCTAAAACCATGATCACTTATCACTTTTGATCACGTTTCTAAACCATGATTAAAAATAGGATACAAACAATCACGCCCTCGTACATCACAGTTCAAAACTGTTATCAAATGTCTTTAATCACGGTTTTAAACAGTAAGCAATGTCAGAAATTGTAGTGGTGAAAGCTGGTTTTGTGGAATTATTTGTGTAAGAAAGTAACATTGATGGTTTTGTGAGTTGATATGATTATGGATGGTGTCAACTTCAGACATTGGATACAAGGGCTCAAAAAACAATTCATTCTTGAATGTTTGGGTTTATATGGATGTGGGAATTTTGTTGGAATGTAATATTTCTTGGAAAGTCTGATCAGGCCATTTGGGAATAACAGATCTCTGTTTGATGGGTGCACACATTATACCTTGAGCACTCAATGTGTTTTATACTGCTATATTTGTTTGTTCATAGCTTGAAATGAAATTTCAGAGGGAATTATATGATTTTTCCCTTTCATGTAAAGTTCTCGTTCTTAATATCAATGTAAGCAAAGTTACAATCCGAAAGTCAAGTTTTTTTTGTTTTTTTGTAAAATATCAAAGTAATGTGAATATGAACTTATCATTTGTTGCTTGTGAATGTAAATGTCAAAGAGGATGTGTGAATGGAGGTTTGTCAACTATAGTAAGTTCCCCAACCAAAAAAGGAACAAAAAGTGCTTTCAACTACTATTCAACACATGCATAGTCGGGGGCATTTATCCAGTTTCGACGGGTGCTTTGTCGTCCAAACAAAAAAAAAATCGATTGAAGGTGTGTAAACAAATATAAAACATATATTTATCTTCGTCCATTATGTGAGGCCCCTCGACGGTGCTATTGTCAGGTAGGATTACCCAGTTCGATGGGGGTGTTTGTCATCCGACCAATGGTGCATGACAAAAGGTGTGTCGAGTAAGAGGTTCATAAAGGGGGGGGGGGGTTAGGAAAACCGCGTTGGTGGGATAGGTGAGTTGGTGGGGTTAATGACAAAAACAAAAGTAGAAAATGTGATTTTGATTTTTTTTTTGGGTTGGGGATCAGCAACCAGGCGGGTGGGGATAGACCTGCCCATAATGCCCAAAATAATTTGTTCAATTTGTCAAGCCACGTGTTATGTTCTATGTGTGACCATAGGTGGGCATGTGATGGAGTGTGACATTAAGATTTTTTTTTTTCATTGAAAATCAAGTTGTTTCCCATAATAACAACTACCCTAGACCATGGTTCCCCGGGGGGTTGGGATCGTCCGTGGGATGCCACAGGAAAACAACTATAGAGCATTCTATTTCTGTGGCACCCAGTCCATCTTGAAAAAAACCTGCCATATGTAAATCTTTTTTTCCCCACTGTTTTTAATATCACTTCATCCTAAATATTTCATCATCTTTTCAAAAAAAACCAAAATGTCTCAAATAATATTTTCGAAATCTGACCCACAAAAAAAATCCCTCATCCCTTCTTTGAAGTATATAATTATTCTCTTTTCCTTATTATCTTTTCATAATTTATTTAAAGTTTAATATTTTCAAAATACTCCCCCCACTCACCTCAAAACAGGATGGATGGTTTTTAGACAATGTATCAGAATAATCTGACAAATTTAGTGGATCGAAATTTACACAAGATATGTATTGCTTGTTAGATTGTATGTTTTGAAAATATTGTTTTTTGGGGGAATCCTCAAATGAAAAGACAAATCGTTTTAAGGAAGCTACTCCGGGGGGTGATGGATGATTTTTTTAATTTTCAGTGATATGTTTTATTTGGAAAATGTCTGTATTTCATTTTGATACATTTTTTTAATCTATGCTATGAAATGAAAAAAATATGAAGTAATGAAATTTTAAAAAGGACTTTATACGTGAACCACGGGTTTTTAAAAATTGGGTGCCACAGGGACGACCCTTGGCACCCACAGACAATCCTTGACCAGGAGTCATCAAATCAATGAAAAAAATACCCGTTAGAAAAAGCACGATAAACCATGTGCCATGTCTATCTATCATTCACTACCTATCGTACGAAACCGTGTGAAGGACTCCTTGAGTCCTAACAACTCCCACCCATGTCCAATCTCCATCAACAAGTATTTAAATACTGTTTTTAATTTTTTTATTTAAATAATATATATATTCAAAATAAATTAAATAAACTTATTTATAAATGTATAAATGATAATAATAAAAATTTCTCAATACTATCAACTCGAACTGTATAAAATGATGGTGTCCTCTGTTTGTGAGCCAACCATCACATCTCAAAGAGAAAGACAACTCTTGCCCTCCAATCCCTTGCCTCTACTGTTCTCTGGCATGACAGTTCAGTTTTCTAGACAGACCATTGTGGCTCAAATTGTACATTATATAAGATGGGTTGTAACTTGTAACAGGTTGTCAAGAAAAACTCAATCAGCAAGTCTTTTAAAAATTAGATTAGATTACCAGCAATTCCACCAAAATCACATGTGATGGCCGGGGATATCCCTGAATATGGCTGGATATTGGTGGAGAGCAACTGTAATGCTCCAATAAAGTCTATATACAACAAGGATTTGCAAAAATTGTGACTTGATTTTGATAATTGTAACAATGCTTGTGGCCCACATGGGAGGACTGGTTCAAGATTTTGTGTTTGGTTACTGAATTCTAAAATGCCATTGGGTTTTTCTTCCTTACAAAATTAGTTAATTGTAATGATGAGGAAACATAATTAATCCTATAGACTTTGATATGGCAAAGATTAGAATGAGACTGAAATTTAAAAATTCCGAACCAACAAATGAAAGGAAAAAGGAAAGGTCAAAGGTGGTTAGCCTCTGAATGTCACCAACAGTAGATAGTTTTGATAGGGTGTTGATAGGAAAAATTCAGTTTGTAATCCCATTTGTAGTTTTAGGGTAGGGTGATGAGTAATCCAAACATTAGTTGATAAAACCCCAACAGATGCACAAAATGATATGGAAAGCAAACCCAGGACTCTAGTCAAAGAGCCAGTATGTCAACGCTTGGATGGGAAAAAAACAGTATTATCTTCTCAACTTGAATAAATTAGTCTCACCTAAACACAAAGATATGATAAACTATCAGTTATTTGGATTGTCATTTAGCCTGGATAACAATTCTACTTCACATTAGTCTATCTCTTCATGGGCTACATGTTATAACCCACAAGACTATTTTGGGGGAACTTGCATATGTATCAAGGCACTTGAAAGATGATCCCAAACATAACTTTTATCTAGTTCAACTAATCAAGATGTGTATGCCCATACCCAGCTTTCTTTTTTGTGCAATTGTGCATATACATATGCATGCATTTTTAAGCAATTAATGGATGATGTTTTAGGGCGAGATATCAGTTTTCTTTGTAAATGAATCCTAAATTCACAGTCTACGCAGACTCTGGGGGCCAACACAGCATAGCAGAATGTAGTACCCAATCCAAGTTTTGTGGATCTACAACTGGAAGTCAATGACTAAACTGTTATGGTGAGGGAGCCGAACTTGTAACTCAATACACAGATTCCAGAAATTTTGAATTGCAGAGAACCAACATAAACTTACAGAAAGCATTGCAGAATCACAAACAAGAAACCAAGCCTCTCTTGCAACAATGACATATGTATAAAGAAAGAAAAAGAGATTTCCAAAACCAAAAAGAAATAAAAACCTGAAGAGCACACACCACTCTGTCGCATGCCTTTCTAAGAACCGGAGCTGTCTTCGCTGTCATCACATGGTGTCCTTGATTGGATGATAACCCGAGCTCCCGAAGTAAGCCTGCATTAACAAACGCAGCTAAACCTCAATCAAAACCACCTAATAAATAAAGAAAATAATGGAAATTGAACAATGGGTTAAAAAAAGCTAAACTTTCTTCTATCTTGATAACTTTCTCCTCTTCATTGAAGGACTCCAGTCTCATGGATGACCCCTTCCCAGATGGTTCAGTGAATCTCTTGCTACTGGCCTTCGATGTGGGGAGGGAGGCTGACTGGGCAGTGTAGTCAGTTCCAGCGGAAGAGTTCCTTGCGCTCTCTGATAACGGTGATCTTGTCGACCCACTCTTTGGGTGCCTGTTGGATGAGATTTTGATGGTTCGCGGGAGGCATTTTGAGCGTGGTGAGTCCACGCACCTCTCTCTGTCTGTTGGTGGTTCAGTTGATTTATAGTTCCTGCACTCAATCCCTTCTCAAGTTCAGTACACGAATAAATGAAGTAGACACAAACAACAGATTTGAACAGTTAAACTGACAAGATAAATGACTTAAAATTAGCTATGACAACTACGATTTTTTATCCTATGATTCTGTCTTGCATCAACGAATAATTGAACACACATGCAATAAAGATAATCACACTAAGATACTCAACCGATAAACCAAACCAATCAACCATTTCTAATTAATGAAACGTGTGTCAAGTAACAGTAAGTTTAAGTAGGGGAAAATTGCATGATCTTTTGGAATCCAATACACAATTTTGAACAAAAACATTCATGAACAAATGCAGCATTTGGTATAGAAGATAAAAATAGCTCAATAAACAACAGACCATAACGGAAGTCCAATGAGGGTGTCTTTACCAAATGAGATGATGCATACGACTGATATCCCAATCACACGGGACATCACAATTTCTGTCACATGTGATTCATAAAAAAACATGGAAACTCACCGATCAGCATTATACGAGGAAGAGCGTTTGAGTGTCGAAAACACTTCTCCCTCGTCTCTATACTTCTTCGTCTCGATCAAGCTCCCACTGAAATACTCCTTATCCTCCATCCTGAGCCCCATCAACCTTGGCTTCTCCGAAAGGCAATCAAGCTCACCAAACCTGGCCGACCCAGAGGAAAACATCATCGGAGACGGAAACTTCACATGAGAGAACCTTGGCTTGTAAGCTGGAATGAGTCCCAAACTATGGTTGTCCTTCATGGAGAGGGACCCGCATGTGATCAGCTGTAGTATTACATTGGTCGCCTTCATTTTCACGCTCCCCTCGCCAGGGCACAGCAATTCCTCCTCATCAAGTGTCCGGAATCTGTTCCTCTTGTTCGCATCGGTCCTGATCAAGGACTCCAAAGTCTCTGTCTTCCCGCCCAATGAAGAAGCCCCGGAAGATGAGGTTGGGGGCGGGGAAATCTCATCATCCACGACAATGGTATCAGGACTCTTCTTGGGTATTGAGACTCGACTGCGGTCTGGGTCCAGAGAGACCTCATCAGTGGAGATTCCCCTTGTACAGGTCTCTCGAAAAGGGCGGGGGTGTTCCGTTTTAGGCCTATTTTCTGTCTGAGTGGAGGCGTCCGTGGCTCCGCTGGGTCGATGTAATTTGTACTCGGCGAGGCTCGGGGAGGAGCTCCCGCCACCCCAGGAGGGCTGTCGGCTCCTCCAGTGCCCCGCCAAGTCCGGTGACATGGAAAGCGACAAATCTTCCTCATGAGATGGCGGTGGCGGCGGTGACTGATGTGTGGGTTGTTTGGCCTCTCTAATGCTTGAAGAAGAGGAAGATGAGGCTTCTTGGCTTCTTGAAGTTGTGGATTCTCGCGAAACCGGTTTCGAATTCTGAAGTTTCGTCGGGGTGCTACTGTGGTTTATTCGATCTTTGGGTAATAAAAACAAACAGATTAGATAAATAACACTACATACATTGGAAAATTAGTACTTTGTAAAGCAGTCTCTGTTTTACCAGGAGGAGATTGATCCAAGAGTTCGGACCCTTTAAGAACGTATTCGTTGCCCTGGCAGGGGAGGATCAGATCGTCTTCACAGAGATCATGCCACACGAATCCATTCTTATAGCTCCTGATCAACCCACCCAATTCAAGATCAATTTTTTTTAAGTGGGTCTAAAAACAATCAAATTTAGGATTTCTAGTACTTTTGTAAGTAGTGATAGTTACCTCTTACAAGACCAAGAGTACATGGCAGTCATTCCTTTCCCCCTCAGAACATTAAGCCTCTCAATCACATCTAAAAACAAAGCAAAAAATTGAAATCTTTTCAAGGACCCAGAAGAGGAAACCCAAAAAGGAGAGATTTTGAAGACTACCCACCTCTCAAGTAGAGTCCGTCTGGGATTGAGAGAGGGACTTCGATGAAATGGGGGTGCTCAAGGTGCCGATTTCGGCACAGGTAATACACCACCGGTATCTTCTTTCCTTGCTGAAGCTGCTGCTGATGATGCATTTGTTGTTGGTGATACTTCTGCGGTGGCTCTGTCCACACTTTCGATCTCTCCGGGCTCACTTGGCTGTACTTCCTCATCCGACCCTCCATTGAAGCTCCAACAAGTGAACTGAGGAGTTTCTAAAAAAATTAGAGATCAATTAAGGGAATAAATGAGAGAATGAAAGGATGGGTTTTTCAATTCAAGATTCAAAATAAAGTGGGGTTTTGTAAGTTTTGCCTTACCTGTCGAGAAGTGTCAGAGGTTGCGTTAATGAAAGGTGGTGCAGTTAAAAAGAGGAGGAGACCCGGAAAAAGCCGTTGTTGTTGTTTAAAGTTGTGTGTACGAATAACGCATTGGACAGAGAGCCCATCTCGACAAAGGTTCCGGCTTTCGTGCTTTCCTTCACTATAAAGCCCTCTCTCTGTTTTTTGTTCTTCCAGTCCTGGAAGATTTCCTGATAAACAAAACAAACAAGATGGGTTTAAAACTTGGGTTTTTTTTTTCGTTGGATGAAAACTACTATTGGACAACTAATCACTGTTTCTCTATCTGGGATTCTTCCGAATGGATAGTTATATCTTGTTTTTTTGGGGAGTAGGTTTTTGTCGTCTGATCTGTTCAATCTTTGTCAACTTGGAATATAGTGGTTGTTCAGAGTGACAGACTGACTTGATGAGATGCGTTCAATGTTTGATCTAAATATTTGATTTAAGTTTATTATGGTTACGCAGAGTCAATTTTTTTTTCAAAATGAATCCATCAGGGATGGGATCGAGATTGTATCCAGTCAGATCTAGTACCATTAGTATGCACAACTTATCAATCGAATGTATAGTCTATGAAGCGAATTGCACAGAAAGTGATATTGTACTCAAAATAATTGATTGTGCGGTTCGATTCATAGGCTGTGAAGTTCGATACTGATAGTACTGATACTACTCAGACCTGATTGGATCCAAACCCCCAAAATTGTAAATTATCTTGGTTTGGTTGATAAATGAGACTTCTTTTTAAATGTTTTTTTGCTTGAAAAATTTTACGTACAACCCCTTTGTGCAATCTCAACCACAATTCACACATATTTTTTTTTAAATCATACACTTTTTCAATGAAGTATATACTAAGATACAATAATATTTTTTTTATTTTAAAAAGATATTTAAAAAAATCTGTTTTATATCATGATAGTACAATATATATTGTTTAATTATAATGTATGATTTCAACCTCACCTGCAAAATAAACCAAGTGTATAAGCATTCTTTTCTACTCCTATGATTCATGTAAAATTCTGTGATTATCTTTTAAATGGGGGATTTTAGATCTTCCAAAATAAGGTTCATAGGTTGCCAGTGCTTCGTTAGATGGAATGTCTATTTCCTCCATTAATAGAGTTGTCCATATATGTATACGAGTCTGGTGAGATGCACTGATTCAAAATCAGAGATTAACTAGGATTGCACATAGATTCCTAATTTTTATCATTATTTATCCATAATGGGGTTGACCAACAAAGCATCTCCCACTCTCTTGAGTTTGCTTTCTTTGGTAATGATTACAATTCACAAACATTCCAAAAAAAAAAAAAAAAAAAAAGCTGTGAATCTTTATATGGCTTTTTCACACTTTGCCATGAAATTGGCCTTTTGGACCCCACTTTAAGAACAAACAGTATAAAGTGTACGTGCGTCTGCTGTTTCAAATTCCTTTTTGCCTTTTGTAGTGCCTCCACCTGTCCACCAAGCTGGCCTCATTAAATGCTATAAAAAAAACACCTCAAATAATGTGCACTGTTATATTATGTTGTTTGACCATGTGTGCATAGTATTGTTGGTGATTCATATGATGGTCGATGTAAAAACTTCTTTCGATTACAGTGGATTGATTTATAGTTTGTGGAACCATAGATTTGCAACAAGTTTAAAGTGAAATGATTTATTAAGATCACCACTTACCAATCATTCATCATTTTTGTATGGAAATTTTAGTAAAGTAATTCTGCCTATTTAAAATAAGATTTTATCAAAATTTAATTTAATGAGATGACTTACATTTTTTAAAATAAAATATATATTTAAATAAATTTGAAAACAAACATTTTTATATTTTCTAATATACTATCGATGGTTTAATTTACCTTGAATTTAAATGAGCTACCTTTAAGAAAATCTAAAGTGGGCCCCTAATACATATCACACATATCTATGCTAA
Organism: Acorus calamus; assembly: GCA_030737845.1. Lineage (NCBI taxonomy): Eukaryota > Viridiplantae > Streptophyta > Magnoliopsida > Acorales > Acoraceae > Acorus > Acorus calamus. The sequence continues at coordinate 2,798,627 of CM060878.1, read as the reverse complement.
TGTAATCAATCATTGTTACTGTCTTTTATGCTGTCCTCACCTTCCACAGTAAGTTATACTATAAGTTACACTTATATATACCAGTTTAGGAATGTATGTACTAATTAAGTTGAGTATATATTTTATTTTTTTAAAAGTATATATATCTTTAGAAAAACTCAAAAATTTCGAAACATATTTAAATATGCAAAATGAATTCAAATTGTTTCTATCATTTTTCTTGTATTAAATAATTATTTGGTTAATGAAACTTGGATGCTAAAATAGACTGGGTGCAAGAAATTAATATTGATGGACCTATATCTTTTGAATAATGGTACGTCCCGTCTTAATTTCAGTTTACATTTTGAATTTTTTAAAAATAGCATACATCATTTAATAAAGTACATGCTTTTATTAAAAATGAAATATATACTTTAATGAATAAGACTAGAATTTGGGCTAGAAACAGATATGGGTAACAACGCCCATATCTATTTTTATAATGGAGGGGTAACCAGAGGTTAATGGTTTTCATTAGCACTCTTCTCGGTTTAAAAAATGTGAGGATATAAAAATAACTGCAAAAATAATTGTGTGTAAGAGCACATTTTCATATTGCATTGAGTGGGGAACCAAAGGTTACTGGTTTGTCATTAGCACCATCTTCTCTTGAATTGGGTGAGTTGTGCCTTTACATGTTCTATTAAATAGATGTAGGTGAGGAATTATGCACATCGACAATGTTGGCACTTGCCATCACCGACTGGTTCGTTGATATTCATAAAGTTAAACCATAGATTCAATGAGATCATTCATTGATGTATCATGGAAAGAACAGCCTGTGACATTGAATGTGGAAAATATAATTCTACAATGCATAATTGGTGTGTAGTGCTACATATGCAACTGCCAGCAAAGGAATTGTTGGATTTCCATTTAGACTCTGCAATAAGATATGAAATGTTGACTTCAGTTTGGGATGGTGAATGAGATTGCTGGAAGACTATTAACTAAATTTAGGTACAAATTGTGATGCAACAAAGCCACTGAGAAACATAATTAGGCACGCACAAGAAAGAAAAAAAATTAAAAGAAGCCCAGTTTGATCGTTATGTATGTTTTGTTTGATGTCGTCATATGCATTTATATGAGGTTTTTTGTACTAAATATGTACGTATAACCTTCAAATAAGTGCATCTGACCATAGATGATTTTTAAGGATGGGTATTTAGCCATGAAGTATGATGGGTCGTGCTCATACCGGCCCATCATTATATATATAACCTGATCCAACCCAGCTCAACTCATCCCACCAACACAATATTTGTATTTGAAAAAAGATACACAGTCTCTATTGCAGTCTCAATTCCAGTCTATTCTGTTTTTTATTTTTTTCAAATTATACACTCACCCTTTGAAGTACATGCTATCATATAAAGTGAAGTATATACTAAGATAAATAAGCGTAACTTTTTTCATGGTAAAAAAATAAATCGGGTCATAAGCTCATACACAATAGTAGTGCAGCATATATTATGTTATCATAGCGTATGAGGCTAAAAAACCAGACTGTAAAATAAACTGCATTGTATTAGCCCTCTATTTGGCCCCCGCTCTATTTGGAGGTTTAACTGGCCGTTGATGGACCACGTTGGCCCACACTCATTTTGTTGCAGGTTGGCATGGCACTATCGGCCCAATTTACATCTCCAAATTGAAAAATGATACGATCAGCCCCAATTAGAACCCCATTTACATAACATTGTTTTTCTTTAAAAAAAAAATACACATGCTACATGTTGTCATATGAAATGAAATTTATATTGAAATTCAATAATATTTTTTTTAAGTTGAAAAACTGAAAGAAAAAATTATGTCATACATTATAATAGAACCCCCATACACTATGATAACGCAGTATATAATACGATATCTCAGTATATCGGGCGCAGACGTGGCTCAAAATAGACCGAATGTATTAGTGCTCCAAATATATTGAAATTGAAAATGTTATGTACATCTTTTTTTACTTTAATTCTAATCCTCACTTATTTTAATTTTCTAAAAATAATATACACCATCTAACGAGTCGCATACTTTAATAAAAAATAAAATATATGCTTTTAATGAATTGCATTAATCTATTTATAGAAAATATAAAAAAATTTAACAATGTATATATCTCATTAATGTGAGTATATAACGCTAACAAGATATATGAGATTAAAATTATGACTAGAAAAGGTCTGTATAATAGAGTTCATTGAAATTTGATTGATGTTAAGTACCAGTCCGAGCCTTTAATTTAATTTTTGAACAAAGCATGGGCTAAGAGTATAAAACCAATTTGGGTTGGGCTATACATCTCTCTCAATCCCACCCACGTTGGCCATGTCCATGGTGAGGGGAAGCCGAGTGAGTGATCATGGACGTGGACAAGAAAAAAACACTTTAAATTGTCTAATCCTCTGCGCCGACCAAACCACACAAAAATTAGGATTGATTTTTTAATTGTTTCTGTTTGAAAACAAAGCTGAGAAAGTAGCTTCCTGCAAATAAAACTGTTTTTAAGCAATCGCAGATTTTGACCTGCAGAACAGTTTTGCAATTCGCGCAACCATATTTTTTTACGCACCCTAAAAAATCAATATTCGAAAGACCAATTAATGGGTTGGGCTAGAGACATGAAAATTGATTTTCAATTCAGAAATCCTACCCATGCCATCGCAAAAAAATAATGTTTTTGAGCTTTTTAAAACACATATGTTAAATAAAAAATTCAACTTCTGATTCTGAATTAATCGGTCTCAGTTGCACGATATAAGCTTTTCAACTTTTCAAAACTCAGAATCTATCTCAACCGCGCACGGTTTTAATAAAACAGTGATTTGTCACCTACTCTCTTTGTTTTCACCATTTTTTTTATTTCTCGTCGTCACCTGAGCCTTCCAGAACATGCTACTCTCTCTCTGGTCATCATTTCCGACGATTTCCATTATCAATCTCCTCTTCATTCGCTCTCCCTCTCGCACCCATCTTTCATGGCTGCAATGGCCGCTCGCGCAGTCTTTGCATCACCCGCACCACCCCCCGCCCTCCTCCGCACCTCCTTCGCGGGTCGGCCCTTGACGTTCCACTGCCGATCGATGAAGCTGTCGTCTTCAGCGTCGGCGAAGCCTCTGACGATCGTCGCTGAGACGAAGAAGGCCGTCGCCGTTCCTCAAGGGCAACTCCAAAGTCGAGGGCGTCGTCACTCTCCTCCAAGAAGACGAAGGTCTCTTCATCTCTGACAATCGACTTTCTTTAAAGAGGGTTTCTAGGGTTTCTTCACTAGTGCCTCTATGTTTAAAGTCCGATTCATTTGTTGAAATCTCGTTTTTGTTTGCCTTATTTGAATATCAGCCTGAATTTCGCTTGTTCTGTTTTGATTGATTACTTGACAAATAAGAAAAATATGGGTTTTGGATTGCAAAGTTAAAGAAATGAATGAATAGAAATGCTCGAGGAAGAACATGTTAATTAATTAATCTATAGTTGCTTGAATTTTAAGATTTCAAAATAAGATTTAAATAAATCATGAATATATACACCAAATTTATATTCAAATTTTAAAATTTGTAAGCTGAAGTTTAAAATTATCTTAGAAAAATTAATTTTGGTTAAACACCTAATTATTTATATTAAGATGGATTATAGGAAAGCAATCGGCAGTTTTATGACTAAAATGAATATTATTAGATTATTACATTGCGTGAATTGTGAATTTAAGGTGTTTTTAAATACCCTTTCATAAAACATATGTATAATGTAAATTTATTAAATATATTCTATCTTTATTATACACCTCGTGTATGAAACTAGTATAGATTTAAAGAACTGTGCTTTAGAAGAACCTCTTTCTTTTCTATCATGTAGAAGGTCTAATTGTCAAGTTAATTATCAGCTAATGATGTGTCGGTTTGTGACGTTTGCCCAATTATTCTTGTGTTGTTTGATTTACTTTGTTCGCTCCCATGAAACAGAAGCCAAAGTGTTTGTTAGCTTCGGTTTGTGTATTTTGACATATTGGTTATATGTATGTAATTTTTAATATAATGCCTAACCCACTTATTGTTCATTTCATCTTTTGATAGGACCTACAACAGTGAAGGTTAGCATCACTGGTCTTACTCCTGGACCCCATGGGTTTCACCTTGTAAGTGCCTTGGACCACTGTCATTGACTCATTGTCTCCTTTTCATTTAATGGAACCAAGAACTTTAATGGATACAAACTTCATTGTTTCTAGCACGAGTATGGCGATACAACCAATGGTTGCATTTCAACAGGTTAGATTATCTCCACTTACCATGCAGATTAGGTTTTGAATACCAGGTGTCCCTGCTGAGTCTTGGGAAAATTCTATATAACATGCATTATTGTGGGTGATGTTATTTAGTGGTCAATTCTCTCCCAGTTATTGTTGGTAGACCCCTCCTCTACCAATTTTTACTGCTTTGGGCATGTTTCGCTTTGATTTGAATAAAATTGTGGTGCATGCCTACCATTTCATCAAAAAAATTCTCCCAGTTATTGCGCCATGGTCAATCTCATGAAAACTTGCATGTTTTCAGGGGCACATTTTAACCCAAAAAATTTGACACATGGTGCTCCTGAAGATGAAATCCGCCATGCGGGCGACCTGGGAAACATAATTGCTAATGATGATGGTAATAATCTTTCCTCTTAGGCAAGGATACATGTTAAACATCTTCTACTTGAGGAACTGATTAATTTGTTTTGTTTTTTTTATGCATACAGGTATAGCTGAGGCAACAATAGTGGATAGTCAGGTAATTCTGTTTCTTATTTTAGAAATTGTTTGTGTTGTGTTTCAAATACGATTTTCCTTGTTATGCCATGCTTTGATACCTCACATATTTTTCTTGTGAAATTTTGTAATAAAGTTCATGTTTGAAAATTTTCAGATACATTTGGGTGGACCTAATGCGGTCATCGGAAGAGCCTTTGTGGTACATGAGCTTGAAGATGATCTTGGAAAAGGTAATAACTTTCACTCTTTTCTCTGTTTTTCAATTCGACAACATGACTTATAGAACCAAATTGTACTCTCTTCTTCAGCCTTCACTTCCTCCAAATGCTTCCCTTTCCATTTGTTAACTCTCTTTCTCTGGATGACTGTATCACTATTTTTTTTCACACACATTTTCTCATTATTCATTTCTACAGGAGGTCATGAACTCAGCCTGACCACTGGAAATGCAGGGGGCAGATTGGCATGTGGTATGTGATAAACTTTGCTAGTACCTTTTCCTCACTTTGTTTCTAGTTTATTGTTTAAAACATTCAGCATTTTAGCAACCATTTCATTCAGTTTAATCCTGAGAGCTGCAATTGTCATCATTTAGCTAAATTTGATGGAAATGGCATGTCCTATGTCACTGAAATGATGCTTCATGATCTACTTACTGTATGGGACGTGATGCTACCATTGAAAGTTCTATAAAAATTTTCACATAAAAGACCCATCCTCCAGAGAATGCACATGATTTGACCTGTGTACATTACTTTAGCAGGTGCGTGGAAGGGTCTGGTTTCTTAGGAGTGCTTAATTTGAATATTATGCATGAAATTTCATCCCAATTTCTGACCTTTCTATCTTGAATCATGTGCTTTCTCTTCCTTATGAATACTGTTCAATACATATGTTATATCTACATGATCATGTTACATGCCTTTGTGTTTCAAAGCCTACCATTGAGATAATATATGAGTATATGACTGAGTTTTGCTAGGTTTATTTCTTCAAGTCTCCACACTGCAGAGTTGACTCCATATTTTCCCATATTAACATGGTGCCATTGCTCATTACTACAATTGATAGCCCTTAACATTCTGACAGTCTGACATGTGCCTTTCTAATATCACGAAACTCTTAACCTGCAAACCTTAGAAGGTTCTAGCATGTTATCAAAGAGGGAGCCTTTGCTAATTACTGCACTTATTGGTGCCTTATGCCAGCCGTTTGGAAGACAGAGTCGTTGATTGAATAGGTTAGCCTATGGTTATGGAGAAATCTTGGGAAAAAATTGGCATTAGAGCAAGGATGGTAATGCCATATGAAGATCCTGACATTCTGAAAAGAATTCTTGAATATATGCCTAATTTTTCATATGCGCCTTGATAGAGTCAGTACCAAAAAGCTCAAATGCAGAAAGATATATGTTGTTAACAAGTATTTTAATGTTTGTACCTGTGTCATCACCTATAAGGTTCTTAATTTCCAAAGATTCAAATCTCCATTTTGATTTTCGTGTGCTCTTTGTAATACATAATCGGCCAGTCCAAAGTAATTTCGAAGAGTAAGTCTACCACATGATAATTCCTCTTTTTATGTAGATAGAAAATTATACCATAGATGTAATAGTTCTCCTTGTATTACTTGCTCAAGTAAAGTGTTCAATATATGCAGGTGTGGTCGGATTAACTCCAATTGCGTGACCAGTGATGAGGCTGTCTAAAACCACTGGTTAGCCATTTTGGTTTGAGCTCAAACGAATGTGATATTTGAAGACAAAGGCATGTTGAGGTAATCAAATCATATATGATCATGTATGACTGGAATCCAGTAAATTTTAGCTATCATAAGGGCATCTCCAGCTATGCGCATGGGGGGAGATCTAACTTTGGAATCATATCTATTCCGATCATGCTCTCTATTTGGCTCTTAAACTATTTTGTTGATATTGTAAACATAATAAAATTATTTAACTGCATTTGAAGTCTTGAAGCAGTGGCTCTCACTCAAAAAACAAAAAGGGGTCATCAAAAAACAAAAAAAATATACAGTGGGGTGGAGATTTGTTTAGCTTCTCACATTTGAGGGCTCATTAGATATATGGTCTTTGAAACTCCACAGGATTTAGCCAAGGAGTCTCCCAAAAAAACCGTCATTGGAGATGTTCTAATATTTTGGATCCATTTGAAATAATAACTGTGATTTCACAGGATGGTTAGGCTGAAATGTTGGGCATATGAACTGCTGTCATCTGGTGCACATGGTCATTTTGAGACTGAAAATTCTGTGCCTTGGATTAGGATCTATGCTTTGCTTGGAGGGTGTTTGGTTTCTTTCAAGATCTTCAACAATGATGCTTGAACCCACCAAAAAAAAAAAATGATGCTTGAAGTGACCAATAAAATAAAATGTTCCTCCTATTTAGAAAATGATATATTGCAGTTCCTAATCCTTTGATTTTTTTTAATATTGAAGTATATATCTGGATTAATCAATACATATTTTTATATTTTTGAAAAAGTGAAATAATTTTAATATATCATATATTGCATTAGTAACGGATATATTGTATTAAAATAATATATATGGAGTGTCTCTGAATTACATATAGGGCTCCAAACAGAACCTGAGTATATCACCACTCTTAATTAAGGTTGCAAAAAATGGTTGAATCCCACACCAACGCAAACGACTGCAGAAGCAAAAGCAACCTTTCTTTTTCGGGTTGGACATGGAGAGCAGCTCAAGAGCATGATTGATATATTACTTCGAACTTTTCGTAAAACATCGGCCATTGTTGGTGGGTATAAAAATGTATACATTTTTTTTAATTAAACTTGTATAGCGAGCAAGACAACTATTTATTAACTTCTTTTATTGGCCCCCATTTAAATACAAATATGATTTATTCTTGGTTATATAGTTATTTTAGCATAAGCGGACATTTGTGTTTGATTGTGTTTTAAATTATTTTCGCTGGTAAACGTAATAATAAATTTTTTGTTATTTGGATAAAATGTAAATAAAGTATAGATAAAGATTTACAAATGATGAAAAAATGATAATAATTGATTTGACATGTGATTATAAGAAATGATAACAATTGCTTTGATGGTCAATCCACGTATTCTTTGGATGAATATTCTTTGACTTAAATAACTTAGAATAACTTTAATTCCAAGTGTTGACTGAAATCCATATATCATTTTATGTCACTTTATTCCAACATAATTTATCTCTGAAAACAACTAAAATTCACTATTTTCATTTATTCCAGGATATTTCAACACCTGTTCCCAGAGTAATGACATGATTATGCGGTGCCATAACACACATATATATAAGCACCATGTTCGTTTGTTTGTTGGTGGTGTTTTTTTTTTCCGGTAATATATAAGTTGAGGAATCGACTTCCATTGTGCTAAGTATTGAACATTGCGATTGATACACAGTACATTTTATAACTCGTTTTACAACCCCATACACTAATCATAGTAATATACTACACTATCATAGTATATAAGATTCTATCATAATATATGACAATTTTTTTTTCATTTTTTCACAATGAAAAAATATATACCAATGTATCTCAGTATATACTTCATTTTATATAACATTACTTCAAAAGGCGAGTGCATGATTTAAAAAAAAGATAAACTGTAATTGAAGCTGCATGTATCTTTTGCCTATTAATACAGTGAGCATTGATACACTCATTCCCATTTTACAGCATCTTCAAAAGCCTCTTTATTGTTTTCCAACACATGGGTGAGAATGACTCATGAATAAAAATTAATTAAAGTAAATTTAATTTTCAAAAAACATGATAATAAAAATTATTTATAATGAATAATAATTAATTATTAATAATGAATTTTAAATAATTATGTAGGAAATACCCTTTATGCCCATATAAAGAAACAAAATATAAAAGAAGAGGGGGGTAATACAGTCATTTTGTGATGTGAGAACCAGCCCATAAAATGGAATTAAATCATGCATGCAGGGACCACATTCTTCTATGCCTGTTCTCACATTATGGCAAATTACAGGATTTCATGTCTATTGAAATCAACCATAATAAGATCAGTCCATGACAAATTTTAACAAGATCAGGGAATTTGTACATAACACTGATATTTATAAGAAACAACAGAATCTGAGAGGAGAATAAATCCTGCCTAATCACATTGAGATTCTGCGATAGATTCATGAAATAAGATTTCCATATGAATGACCTACTTTCAAAAGCAAAATAGACAAACGCATACATCATATGCCCAGGCAAACACATATCAAATGTAACTTTATACACTTTGCATTATGCAAAAAGGCAGAAAAGCAAGCCATGTCCATCAAAGATACATGGCACTGGCAGGTTCTGAAGGGTGGCTTGCTTTTACTGAACATATTGTATCATATAGAAAAGACGGATTAACCAGGCAATCAGATATTCATGGATGAGATAAAAGGGAATGTAACTATAAAGCAAAAAAGAAAAACATCACAAAGGGGCAAGTAAACCTGGAAGGGCTGTAAGATTGGCTAGCCATCACTCACGCAATCCATGGAACAAACAGGTATGATGCGCAATGGACTTCATGAGAGCAGAAGGTGCCACCATCCAACAACCTTAGGGACCAAGAACTGTTGCTAGCCCTAGTTCGTCTTAATAATTCAGGTTCCACAACAAGCTGACTTCGCTTGGGCGGTTCCAGAATCCTTAGCAGGGTCAGGTTTACTGATTTTGATGGTTTGAGGCTGCAACACATAACGGACAAACCGGAATGACATCGTATAGCATCGACAAGAACCTTTTTGGTTTAAGTTATGAAAAACTGTATACCTCAGCTTTGGAATCAGTGTCCACTAATCTTTGCTTGATGTCTCTGGCAATGGAGAAGAAAACCTGCTCCACATTGAAGTTTGTCTTTGCACTCTGCACAGGTTAGGATCCCAATGGGACACCATAGGGAACCAGTCATCAATATTTTCTTTGAAAGACAGTGTTCTCGTGTATGCACCACTGATCTCAACTTACCGTCTCAAAAAATTTCATGCCATATTCATCAGCTAGCGCCTGCCCTCTTGATGTTGGCACAGCCTTCAAAGAAAGAATTGAGTTCATAACATCAGAATACCGCATGCATAAATATGTACATGAGCTTTTCAGACTATGTTTCTCACCCTCTTGCTCTCATCCATATCAGCCTTATTGCCCACCAATATTTTGTTCACATTATCAGATGCATGCTGCTCAATATTACGGATCCAGTTCCGAATGTCTGAAAAGGAAAAGAAAAAAAAAGTGTCAAAAACAAAGATATGCAACCTAGCTATTGGAGATGAAAGATCAATCAATATGCAGCAGAGAGCAAAAGGAATCCATAGAGAAAAAGCAGCAAAAACAATGAAACATTAAAGAAGATGGGGTTACTGTTGAAAGACGATTCGTCGGTGACATCATAAACCAGTAGTATGCCCATGGCACCCCTGTAATAAGCTACAAGAGAAACCAGATACTCAGTTTAATGGAAAAATAGGACAGATCATTTATTAACTTTAATCCAATGAAGTTCATTGGAAGTCTTTAAATCTTTAACAGGCAAGTGTGTCATACACATGCACACACATGACTAGAGAAATATAAAAATGACACATTCTCTTGGAAACTCAAAGTTCATTTACAAACAATGGCTGAGATAAGAACCTTGAGACTGTGGATGTGAAAGGACATTTGATGCAAAGGTAAAACATTTATGGGCCTCAGATTAAGACAAGCACATCAAGTCACCTGTTGTAATTGTTCGGAAACGCTCTTGACCAGCTGTGTCCCATATTTGCAACTTGATGCGTTTCCCGTCAAGTTCAATGGTCCTAATCTTAAAATCAATCCTGATATACAAACATCATTTAGGAAACATACAAGAGTGCAAGACAAGGCATAACCAGTCCAAAATTAGAGCTTCTTTGTACACACCCAATTGTGGTGATAAAACTTGTGGTAAAAGAATCATCAGAGAAACGCAAAAGCAGGCAACTCTTTCCTACCCCTGCAAATTGTAATATAAGCAGTAAGGATTGCAGAAACCATGATATCAAAGGCTAATATCAGATCTAAGGCATTCAAAGTGGAGCAGCTATGAAAATTATCTGAATAAGCTATCAAACAGCGAAAATACTTTATAAATAGCATCACTATAAATACTTGAGATGAGAAAATCCTTCATAAATCTTGAGTGATGAAAATTATTAAAATATTAAACCGAATCAAACAAATAGTCAAATATTAGTCAACATATACACTGACACTATTTAAAAATGCCTCTTGCTAAATGCACAAAAGAATAGTTGCATCCCTATACAAGTAGACAGTTTTATCAGTATTCATAAAATACATCATATAGTTCTCACATAATCATCACAATTCCTCAGGTTAAAAAATTCACCATGAAAAGCTATAAATGCCACGCACTAGAATAGATATAAATAGGGATTTTCTATATGTACCAAGACCTTTATTGATAAGATTAAAACAAGATATTGGCCTTGAGAGAAAATTAACAATTCTAAAAAAAGAGCCAACTGAACAAGTTCAACTTTAGTTATCCCGCAGTTACTGGTCCTACACATCGGCAGAAAAATACCTCAAACTGACTACTGACCTAATAAGTGGTTCCTTTCATGTGAAAGACCACATCCATCAAATTAAACAAGTCACTGCTGCAGAAAATCATAGTTCAAAGTTATACCACTGCCTAGAATTTTCTCTTTGACTTATACTTGATGAGTATCAAAGATTTTTAAAAATCAACATGGACTCTACTGAATATTACAAATCATATCTGTTTTCTATTATTTTACTGATGTAATGCAAATACAATACAATATGGAAACTCGAGTTTTCTTTTCCTCATTTCTATACTCCCAAATTTTAGAAAATCCAGAAATGGGATTTCTGGATGAAAAAAGGGATGTAATTTAAGAGGATTGCAAGCTAAAATAGGATTAAATAAAATTTAAAAAAATCTTGTAATTCCCAATACATAGTATGCATATGATACATCATGTGCGTATTAATTTGGGACCAAGCTAGTATGATAATCATTTCCTCATCTTTTAAACACTGGTTATAGATGGGTAAATACATATAGTCAAATTAACTAGTCACTTAAAAGGTATATTAGATTACATGTACCATACGTCCTTAAAAAATGATGAAACCAAAACTAACATCCATGAACACGCTGTAAAGCTGGAAATCTTTAAACTAATGTTGGTTTTCCTCGCAATTAAAATAAATTGTCAACCCACACTCCTAGTATCACACTACAAAAACAAAAGTACAATTGAAGGGAAGAACATGTCAAATCATAAGATTAAGCCCTTGGAAACATAGAAAACACATGCCTTTCCCAACAATCGATGTCGACTAACAAACAGACACCCCTCTAAAACGGTGAGTAATCGCATTCAATTATACAAGTAGATGTTCAATTCTTGATATCAAGTGTACCAAAATCTAAAATTACAGCTCTTGAACAACTAAATCTATGAGACCTAAAAATTGATTCACATCAAACCAAACATCACAGTATTACAAAATTCACACAGTATTTAATGCGTCGAATGTGAAAATGTCACAGAAACCCGAAACCCCCAACACAAATCAAGAAATGAAAATCAAAGAACGATTCATAAACCCACCATTCAATACACACAAAACGTTCCAAAACATATCAAAAGAAACCCTAAATTTTCCCCAAAAAAAGAACATGTGATCGAGAGAGAGAGAGAGGGATTACCGCTATCGCCGATGAGGAGGAGTTTTATGAGATAATCGTAATCGGCGCGCGCTCGAGTCGCCATCTCTCTCTCTCTCTCTCTCTCTCTCTCTGTGAAAAAAAAATCTAACAGAACCAGAGATATTAAAATGCGGATTTTTTTTCTCAGGTTGTTCTTTTAAACCTAACTCGGGTTTAGTTAACTCATCATTACGGTTTATTGATTTGTTACTATTATGGAAAATATATTACACTCAATTCATTTTTTTTAAATCATATATTTAAATATGTATTTTTTAAAGATAAACGGATTAATTGAATCATATCATTTACACAAAATGCAAAAAAAAAAATTATATACCATTTGGGTGCATTTGGGACTGTATGTAAAGAAGACTGAGCTATTTTTGTACATAACCCAAAAAATATTTGATTGGTCAAAATATTTCTGATAAATTACTATGTTCAATCCTTCAAAAAGTGTTTAATTGTGGATGGAATAATAAAATTTAAATCATTTTATATTATGCATAAATATCCTCATACACAAATTAACGCTTTTTAGGGTGGTTGATGGTAAAAAGGTTTCAGGGGGGGTGTTTTTATGATATAATATTTTTTAGGGGAATATATTCAAAATCCCTTGCTATTTATTCAAGAAAGACGCCTTGGAGAGTCCACCTGTTTTGGTGGGCTCCATCCGTTCGATCAGTGAGACTTTATACTTTTGGACGGTTGAGGATGGTGGGATATCGATTGGTGGTTTGACCAAACAAAGTTTAATTTGTCACGCTTTTATATTACAATTATTATTTATATTAAGCCCGGCTGGTGACATTACATATGCGATTTCCATGTGTACACTTCAAAATGGATTCTCCACTCAGTCTCACTCACTCAGTTATCATAGCTTTGCAATATGTTTCCAAAGTGGTTGTCCAGTATTTTATAAATAAAAAATTGGGATAGAATTGTTTAATTTGGGATAGACTTGTTATACAGGATTGTAGTTGGATAACAATTTGGTGTCCAAGGTGCCACACAATGTTTGCGTACAATAAATGTTTGAAATGGTTTTACACATTCTAGATTATCAATGTTTTGTCATCTAACATTAGAGTTGGCTAAAAGAAACATTTATAAGGTAAAAATTGGGCAATGGATTCATTTGATACTGTATATTTACGATAACATTACAAAGATAATTAAACTGTTTGATTGGACATGAGTACGAGAATCACATACAAAAATTTCAATGTTGAATGTGAAATAGAGATGCAATAGTAGTCACACGCAATTATTGGTTTTTAAGTTTAAAAAATGTGATAAATTATCCGAACTAAATGTAGAGTCAGCATCTAATTATAGTACATGGTGACTGGTGTTTTTTTTTTTTTTTTTTTTTTGTGTGTGGGGGTGCTGATAATCCAAAGCAGTGAATAGATATATATATTTTTTTATATAGGAGTGTGTTCCTTCATCCAGTGCCTAATGAGTAGGATCCAAATCGGGTTGTGTCCTTGTCTGCTGTGGAAGATAATTGAAGTTTCAGAAGATCCACTAAAAAGAGGAGTCACACTATCCCACAAGGTAATGCATGACATCAAGAAGAGACTTTACAGCCTCTCAATGTGTTAGGAAAAATCATTCTTTTTACAAGGTTTGTATTAAACAATGCTCAACCAACATTGAATTGTCGCTTTGTTGCACCTAATCACAGCTAAGATATGAAGCATTGGTTGGGAAGGCTTGCTTGATTAGTTCTATAACTATCATTGACTCATGACTCATAAAAGTTTTGACCCAGCAAGCTTTTCACACACGAACTAGTTTGTAACATGATTTTGATACGAACTAATAAATTATTTTTTAGTACGTTTTGAAACAAATTATTTCATTAAACAGACGGATGATTTTATTATCGATTGTCACATATGATATCAAGCCAACTTTTTATTTATTTATAATTTATTTTTTATAGGAGTGAAATTTCCAATACTGCATGAAGTAAAGCATGAACCATTGCCACCTCCACTGAAATGATGTGAAGAACCTATGTTTTGAGTCCATGACTCAAGATCTGAATATATGTGTAATACTGTGCGTGTGCATTGGTATAAATACTATGGGGTAAGTATGGAGATAATTAAATTGTTTGTAAATGTCTTTCTATTATTATTATGAAGAATACATGCAAAAAATTGATATTGGCATGTGTGCAACACCACCCGACAATTAGGATTAGTTTTTTTAAATTAGGAAGAATATGATAAATCATGCAAACTAAATAAATATGTAGATTCTAAATGTACTAAACACACATTTCAGTAAACAAAAATATATTCTACCGATATCTAATTATGAGCCGAGTATTTTTTTTCAAATGTTTTAAAAGTGAAATATCTTATGACTATAATCACATAAATATATATAAAAAGGGGAAAAATCAAAATAAACCCACGTAAATTGCCTGAAATCCATATCATCCTTGATTTTTCCTAAAGTCCATATAACCCCCTAAAAACACCTATGTAAATCCAAATAACCTCTTGAATGAAATTTTCGTTGACAGATTATAATTATTATGCGAATATTTTGTTTGAGAAAGTCTGGTTGAAAAAATAGCATACCAAAAATTCTCTAAAATATGTTAAAAATACAAAAAAAATTCTATAAATGATGATTTTATCCCTCCAAATAGTATTTTATAATCTATCCAAATGAATAAAATCATCATAACCATAAAGTTTTTTACATTTTTAATAAATTGTAGAAGGTTTTTGGTATGTGTGTTTTCAGTCAGGTTAACAAAATGAAATATTTATAAAATATTTATTATCTGTTAATGAAAGTTTAACTCATGAGGTTATTTAGATTTACATAAATATTTTTCAGGAGTTACATAGATTTTAGAAAAAGTCATAGACTTCAAACAGGTTACATGGGGTTATTTAAAATCCAAAAAAAAAATGCCAGAAGCAACATTGATCATCACAATCTTCAGTTCAAAATAATAATAATAATAATAACAACAACACTTCACTCCCATTGCATATAAGTACTAAGTAGCTCCACCACCACCTGTACTTGAAAGGTCACTCACAACAAGGGGACCACTCTCCTCCCACAGGTGGCGCCTAAACATCAAAGACTGGACACACTTAGATATATCTTTGATGGTCTCGGAGCGGCCAAGTCACTCATTTTTTATTTTAGCTTATGATATGAAAACGATTCGAATGCCTTGCACGTTTCAACGGCCGTCCAGACAGCCACCACCAGAAATTGAAGTGAACATTCTATCTGTCACAAACAAGAGTCTGTATATTGTACTCTTTGAATATAAGCTTCACCTCTTTATGGGTGGTATTGATGATCACTCTGATATAGAATGAGAAATTTATAATTTTGATAGATTTCATGAAATGAGAAATTTTATCAGGGATGTCAAGGAGTTAACATAGGAATACAGGATTCCAAATATATTTTTTTGGGTGTTCCAACTGAAGTATCACTTATAGTCTCATTTGCACAGATTTTTTTTGTACAATAGCCTTTAATGATTTATTAGAGAGTCTCTACCATGTAGTAATTAATCACTACTAATACTAAACCAAAATCTCATAACATGGATCAAAACTCACTAAAACTAGTCCATGAGGCGGTACAATTTTATTTCATATGCACACATCAGGTTCAAAGCAGGGGTGACCTTTAAGAGAATAGTGTCATTTACAAGCAGACCATAAGCCCTTTATGCAGCCCCGTCCGTGGCTCTCACCAGTTTTTTTTTTTTTAAATATACACTCATCTATTAAAATATATATTGTTAGAAAAAGTGTGAAGTATACATTTAGATATACTAGTGTAATTTTTTTAAAAAAATATTTAATTTTCATATAGTACAATAATACATGATACACTGTGATGGTGCAGTGTATACTGCTATGGCAATATATAGACAGCTGGAAGACCCTTTTTGGACTGCAGATGATGTTGCAAAACGTTCTGAGTACGCTATTGTACAAAGGATGAAAGGCCAACAGAGACATGCAATGCAAGGAGGAATTGAAAGGAAGCATTTAAAAAATTAATGGAGAGGTGGATGGTTTTATAGAAAGGAAGGTAACCGGCCATTACCATGTGCAATGCCAATGTCAACTCTCTCTCTCTCTCTCTCTCTCTCATGGTGGCACATCTCACGCAAAGTCCCTACACAGTGTGAGAAAGAAGAGTCAGTTTGGCTTCACCATCAAAACATGCACACAACCAACCACTTTTCAATGGTCTCTCTAGGTGATCTATCCCCCCCTTTCATCACTTTCTGTGCTGGAGTGACTTGGAGTCCAAGTGTTCTCTCACTCAAACTCACTCACTTTTAAAGCTTCCTATAAAGCTTTTAATTGTATAAGCCGGATTTATAACAATCACACATTCAAAGGCCAGTATTTGCTTTTTAGTGGAGGAGTACTACACAACATTCACAACCCAAGAAGACAAAAAGTCCGGAGATTGTACCAATAACAACACCAACATTTTCAATCGAATGGATCAGATGGTGACACAGATGTTTGAGAACTACAATGGATTTCCTTTTGGACCTCCCAAAGAGGAGATAAATATCTAGAATCTGTCAGAATTTAATCATGATCCTCAATAAAAGAGTGACACGTAACAGTTCTATCATAAGACATCAGAAGTTAAACTACTCGCAAAGCCTTTTGGGAAAATTTGATTGGAAAAGAAACCTGTAGAACCTGATCCAAGATGACTTTGTTTCCTTTACAAGTCTTCTTTTTATTTTATTTTTTATTTTTTTCGGTGGTGGGAAAGCAAAGTTTCTCCAACTCGATCTCTTCTTTAGTTAGAGAAACAAATATACACACAAACTAAGATTGATGGATACATAGACCAAAATAAAAGAAGAGAAGCTCTCTCTCACTCACTTTTCTTGGAAGCAAGGGAATCTAAACACACCAACATCAATGAAAAATTAGCAAAAACAATAATCTTTTCTTTGCTTTTCTTTTCTTTCTTGTGAAACATTAAAAGAAAAACACACTATGAACTTAAAAAGAATCCAACGAATCAATAATCACATGACCTTATAGAATTACAATTCCCCAAACCCCAATCAGTATAACAACAACCAATAAAAATCATTTATAAGAAAATCAGTAGTGGCAATCCACAAGAGCCGAGGCCGAGAAGACAAACGGCTTCGCGAACTCCCGATCATCGTCACCCGGCGCAGGCAGGTTGAGGTCCAACAACATCACCTTCTTCGAATGCTCCGGCGACGCCGCCGCCGCGGCAACGGCGTTCTGTCTGTGCCGCCTCATGTGACCACCAAGCGCCTGCCCGGACGAGAACTCCGCGCCGCAAACAGAGCAACCATGGACCCTCGAAGACTTAACGACGGCGGACAGAGAGAGAGACGTGTCATCCTCTGCTACGGCGGCAAAGGCGACAGCTTTCTTGTCATCTGGCGGCGGCGCGGGCCGAGACTTCTTGTGACTCGCACGGTGGCCGCCGAGGGCCTGGAAGGATGGGAAGCACTTGTTGCATGTCTTGCACTCATACACGTAGAGACCCAAACTGTTGTTCTTGTTGTTGTTGGTGTTGGTGGGCTCTGTTTGACGTTGGGGGCCTTGGGCGAGGAGGATGAGACAGTGGGCCATGTCTTCCTCTTCTTCGGTTGACGCATCGGCGGCAGAAGAGGTGGAGGAAGAGCTTGATGTGGGAGGAGGAGGGGAGGAGGAGATGGAGATGGAGAGGAGTCTATGCCTCTTGGTTCTCTTCCCCTTCAGCACTACATGACCCATCACTTCTTGGCTTTGGCTCTCCATGTCTTCCACCAATTCAATTCCCCTGTTTTTTTTCTCTCTTTCAATTCTTATTGAGAGAGAGAGAGAGGGGTATATTTATATATAGAGAGATCAGAGATAGAGAGAGGAAGGAATGAATGAATGGAGTCAAAAGCCGACCCATTGTGAAACAGTTGCCGTGAATAAGTCCGCCATAGGATCTCTTGCGGGTTTTCCAGCTTTAAAAGCTCATCTTTTGCTGGACACACCTCTGTTTTTTGTTTATTTATGTGTGAGTGTTGAGTGTTTGTGTGTGTGTATATAGATACATATATAGAGTATGTTTGGGTATAAGTGAAAAAGAAAAAAAATGAAATAACGGTGAAGAGAGAGAGAGAGAGGTCGGTTTTTAATAAAAATAGGGTGAGGTGAGGTGGGGAATGAAAGGAGGGGATAGAGAGAGAGAGAGCATAACTGAAATTTGTCTATATATTGAACAGTAGACACTGGAGACCAACTAAAAAAGGGAGAGAGGTGGGTGTAATGTTTTTGTTGTGGCCAATCACGAGCCGTTTCACAACAGTCTAAAAAAAAAAGGGGTGAGAGGGGGCCACGATAAAGCCATGTTAAACCTCACTCGAATTCTTACAAAAATAGTGTGTTTTTGTGAGAGAGAAAGTTGAGGGTGTGTTAGAGAGAGAGAGGGATTTGGTTGGCACTGAAGCAAAACCTATTGCTTTCCTCTAACGATTCTCTTTTGATAGTTGGACTGCATGCCTAGAACCACGAAATCTGCACTGCCTCTAATTTTATTTCTTTCAATATTTTTCTTTTCTTAAGAAATTTAAATTGGATATAAAAATGGTGAATAAATGAATATACCAAATGTGCTGTATAATGATTAGTTGACAGAGGTGTTTCCTTTTTAATCAAATATCTCAGTTAGAATGTTACTTATGTTGATGGGAGTTAACATCTTACTTTTTGCGGTTTCTATTCCAATTTGAGCATTTTTTAAAAAAAAAATGTAGTGATATCAACTGATTTCATTTATGAAAGAATTAAGTACAGATCTAAATGAAAATAAAAATAAACCAAAACAATAGTAATCTGAGAGGACGGTGTGGGAGTGGACAGATATCCACTTACCAATTGCAATCTCATATATCTCGTTAGATGTCTACATTACATAAAAAAATTGCATTTTTTTCGGATAATTCATTTTTTATAGCACATATCATCAAATGTAATATACTATTTTTATTTTAAAAAATCAAAATAGGTGTGAACTGCATTTAAAGCTGTAAAGCTTAACATTTTCCTCTCCCCGAGCCCCGAACCTCCATATCTCTTACCTGGTCCCTGGGTAAGACGTCTCTTCTACCCGGGTCGATGGTACCGCATGTTCTTTTGTTATCTTGGTTTTTAGGTTCTCTTAGTTTGATCCCCTTTTTTATCCCTCCCACCCCGTTCAGAGTTTCTAATTCGATTCTCAATAATAAAATTGGGAATAATAAATTTCCACCTTTGCTTTTTTTATTAAAAAAAAAGCTTAACATTTTCCCTTCAAATTTTAGATCTCTCAAGGGTTAGTAGGAGTATAAGTGGCAACAACAAGTGTATAAACCAAAACAGGCAGAAAACATTTCATTATCACCCATCAACAGCTACACCATCCAAAGCAAGTACAACTCCATTCACTCACAAGTAACCTAATACAATGATCAGACGGTGGTGATGGATCGTGTATATATATATATATATATATATATATATATATATATAGTGATTGCGTGCGGCGAACGGCAGGTGCGGCAGCGTCACGGGCCGTCGATGATCGCATCGGACGGTCGGGGGCGATTCATCTCGACCGTTAGAGACCCGTGATCGAACGGCCCACGTCGCGGCCGCAGCTGCCGTTCGCCGCACGCAATCATTTATATATATATATATATATATATATATATATATATATATAGGGAAGTGATTCGGTGCGAAAATGCGGTCGTGCGGGAAGCGATTACGGGCCGTCACGGGTCCATCGCATCGGACGGTCAGGGGCGATTCATCATCGACCGTTGGATACGATGGACCCGCGATCGAACGATCGACGTCGTTTCCCGCATTCCCGCATTCCCGCACTGAATCACTCGACTATATATATATATATATATATATATATATATATATATTGGCAAGTCACAAGGGGGGAGAGATTCTTGGCGTAGTTAGAGATTGGTTTGTTGTGTGAAGCACGTAAGGCAAAGCCAGCACAGAAGAAGCATTAGGTAGTGGCTGGAAGGAAGGCAAGCATATTGGTTGGTGAAGTATGGTTTTCCTCTTATCCTTCACTATACACCTCAATCAAACACACTACTTGACCCTCTTTTTATTTTTTAAAAATATAAAATAATACCTTCTCTAACTAGGCACAACCAATACAAACTTGATTAGTTAATGATACATATGGAGTGGGAACCTAAATAGTAGGCATCACTTACAACATTATAGAGAGTAGCTTGTGATCACACACACAAGCAAAATTAGCTTTTTGGTTAGAATTAAGGATTTATTCCTATACAAGTCACAAGTTTTTTCAATTAATATAAAGTCCACCCAAACAATAGTGGCATAAAAAAAAATCGAAGTGTTGAGTGAACTTTTACCATGACTTGGCCCCAATCATTTTCTTGGCTTCTATTATTGGATTTTGGGATCGGACTTGGTGGCGTGGTGTATGGAGTCAATCACTTCTTTATTCTCTCTTTATTCATGTAACACAAATAATAACAATAATAATAATAATAATTTCTTCTTTCACTTGTGTTTATGGGGACAACAGTTGGGGCATGATTCATGGCTGTTGGTGTGATTCTCTTGTGCCATGTGATTTTATTTTATTTTATTTTTGGGTGGGGGTTGCAGGAGTGGCAAGGAAGAACAAAAAAACAATAGGAAACAAAAAATAGAAAATAACGTGAGTTGCACATAGACAATAGTGATGTTACAAGGATATATACACCTTTATATATACATCTGTGGACTTTTTTTTCAGTTTATGAGGGAAGTGCTACTGCTACTCCCATCTTTTAGTAGTTCACTTCATCTGATCCAATGCTGACCATCAAATTATGTGATGACAACCACATCCAACTACATTTCTTTAAGGTCTCCTACTCCATTCAATGTGCCAAAAAAATAATTGTGACTTGGAGCTTTTTGGATAGTGAAAAAAATATATCCTCAATGGAAAATCCAAGAGTGAATAATTCAGGCTCCATTCAGTGAGATCACTTTGTATCTCCACTGGCAATTCTGAGTGATGGTACCCAAATGAGTATGTCTTGAACTATTGCACTGCTATTGAACTAAAAGATAAAATACAAAATGAAGCACTTATTAACAAAAACATTTTTCTAGTGGTGGTGGTGACTGGTGAGGGTGTGTGGCAGTGGGAGTGATGTTATATTGTTTGGAGGTACCATATATGAAATGAAATGGAAGTATCAAAACCACCTTTTTAGACGTTGACATGGTACCCACTCCACCCAAGATTAGGTTTCTTTCTTTCTTTCTCTCACACAGACACTTATCACTCATAACACATCTACTCTCACTCACCTCACTTTTTTATCTCCCCAAAATATGAATCAATTCTTGGCTAAGATATCTAACACGTGATTTTGATGAATCGGTTGAGCCTTTATGTGTGTGTTTTCATGCCAATTGCCAAGAAAAAAAACGTGAAAGAACCTATAAATATTGGTAGTTTGCAATTCCATCATATGTGGAGCTATCATCATCTTCTTCTATTTGGAGATATACTCAGCAAAAGATGGTAATCTTAGGGCTTTGAATCAAGAATTATTGAATCATCAATTCATCATATACAACCAACTGGTATGTTGGATACACATCAGTGTAGTAGGCTCTTCTTGGTGGTGATCTCACTTTTTTGTTCTTCCTTTTTTGCTCTCTACCCCAAAATGTCAAACCCAGGGTAATGATACAAAAATCATGACCTCATCTCAGATTATTATTCTTTTATAATCTTATTTTTATTAGGTTGCACCAATACATGATAACATAGAGGAAAAACCATTTGAGATGATTTGGATATGTGCGATGGAGACCAATGGGTGTCAGAGATGAACCAAAATAAACTTTGATGGTGACATTAATGAGGAATACACTGACTGTACATGTGAACCAAGGAAAAATGATTCATGTAACTGACTTCAAATTTTGACTATTATTTGGAGGGGAACCCATCTACCAAACAGTTTTCACTTACTAGCTTTGCTAATTAGACATCCTCAAACAGAGCTTTCAAGTGAAGTTTCCTTTTTCTTTATGCCAACCTACTCCATCTAAAGTTTAGGTGGACTGGCCGCCCGATATAACGTTATATACTTGCCGAACATAAAACGATTAGATCATGGGAAACCATGTGTTTCTAAATATCAAGTGATGGGTAAATTTCTTCGTTACTTTAAAAATATCAGGTGGTGAGGCTCACAAAATGGCACGTTTTGGACTTTTTTGGGGGGAAGAAGATTGGTATCTTCACCTTCCGGCTTCCCATGTGTTTTTCGTTGCTTGTGTGGGTGTGTGTTGAACTAGAAAGTCTACATTTGCATGCCAATAACTCGTCAAGAGATGGGATCCAATACTGGATGAACACTGATGGGATCGAGTTACTGCTGGATTCCATCAGTGTTTATCGGTCTTTAATAAAGGACTGACACGTATCTAAAATTGTCACAGAACTCACACATGTCAGTCTCTTATTAGGGACTCATGAGCACTCATGAAATTTAAGACCGACTAGATCTCATACTATTTGTTGAGCAATATATTTGTATGGAATCTAAGACATGTCTACTACAAGAACCTGTAATCCATTGAGAGGCGGTGGATTGGGCTAACCAAGAGCTGAATAGACCTATGTGATGTGAGAGAGGTATGTGTCTACAATATGGTTTAATCTCACATCCCATAGGAGAGGATAGTATATTGGTTATAAATGAACATAATCTACAAGAATCACATTCTTCCCATCATTTCAATATGCTGATCACATCAAAATCATATAGAATTTCTCCATAAAACATAAAATATAGACATACACATCTAGCCTAAGGTCTATCTTGTGACATATTAAATTCATTGATAATCCTCCACAAATAGGACCAATTTCAGTTTCAATTGTGCGGTGTGGATAAGCATGGTTTCTTACATCATGCTCATAGACATATACACTCCTCCTTACCAATTCAGTTTGAAGTCATTCTCTATGTTTATTTTATTTTTGTTCTTTTTGGACCACCAACTAAAAAGAAATATTTTTTTCTTGTCTA
Organism: Acorus calamus; assembly: GCA_030737845.1. Taxonomy (NCBI): domain Eukaryota; kingdom Viridiplantae; phylum Streptophyta; class Magnoliopsida; order Acorales; family Acoraceae; genus Acorus; species Acorus calamus. The sequence continues at coordinate 2,774,893 of CM060878.1, read as the reverse complement.
CCTAAAACCACCTTGGCCGGCCATTGTGACATTACCTAAAATAAACTTTTGACAACAACTAGCTTGGATGAATAATGTTAGGAAGAAAATGGATTCAAACAATGAATTTGAATCCAAGTACAAAAAATACAGGTCGATGTACAGAAAAATCAACAAAAAAAGACGCCATTTTTTACTTTAAAAAAGGTACCAAAAAACAGAAAAGGGGCATTTGAGGCATTGTGAGCTTCTAAATTGTCAGTCTACATAGATATATATCATCACCAGAGTGAATTTCCCGAATAATGAGCCATTGGTCAAGTGATGAATCTTCATTTCCCGATGACTCAAATTCAGTTTGCACCAACAGAAAGATGACAAAAATATTCAGATTAACACAGTTCAAGTAAGCATACAATCGTTTAAAAAAAAAACAATATTGATGAAAACAAGTATAGATGCTGATCGATCAGACAAGAAAGCGCAGAACTTTTTATTACATAGAGCTCAATTTAAGACTCAAGATCATTTGAAAGAAAAATCTTCATGGAGCACGAAACAATTGACATCTGGTCTACTCAAGCAAATAAACGAACAGAACATCTCCCAAGGAAAAAAAATTACTAAAAATCATACAACAGAAATATGAGACTGCCTTCATATCCATTTCTTTTAAATATAACCAATCAGTATAAACTAAAAACTTATGTCTACCAAAAAAATTTAACTGTTTCAAAAACCAGTTTTAGGAAGCGTACTCAATGTTTGATACCCTTTCTCCATGTATGGCACAGCAGAGGTGTTGAACAAATGATGCAGCTATCATCCAAAAAAACACTTCAGCTGAATGTTAGAAACTCCTATTTGCTATCCGATGAATCAGGAGAAGTTGCCTCCACCGCAGCTGCTTCCAAAACTCCCCTAACTTCTGTCCCCAGATCTGAAAGCTCAGCAGGAGTCTGCCAACATACACATTATTAATTAGCAGCTGCAACTGCAAGATTCAATGAAGAAGAAAGACGAAGAAGATGAGGTTATGATTCAGAGTAGGGCGATGAGTTGAGCAAACCTTTCCAAAAATATTCATCTTTTTAGGAGAAGCACCGTTCATCAGCAACAGACGAACAACACTCAAGTGCTCTCCTCTAGCCGCGTGATGAAGAGGCTTTATATGGCAGAAATTAACGAATGTAAGCCAGACATATATTCAAAATTGGTAAAGACCTATCAAATATTAAGGCTCACTCACCGTTTCACCCTCAGAATCTGTGGTATCTAGCATATGCCTCACTTTCTCTGGGGTCTTAGCAGCATCAATCAAGAATTGAACAATTTGAATGAATCCTGCAAATGTTATTGGTAAATGGACCACATTTTGATACAGACTGCAATGCTTTTACAGGATAATTATTTATACCTCCTGCACATGCATCATGTATAGGAAGCGCCCCTTCCTCATCCTTGGACTCCAAGCTAGCTCCTCTTTCCAGCAGTAGCTGCAGTAGAAAAATGTTCACGTCTTGGTCAACGAACCCGATTCACCGAAAAGCTAACTAAGAAGGGATCAACTACCTAAATGTCCAACCTGAACACATGAGAGGTGGCCATAGAGGCAGCACAAATGAAGAGCAGTATCCCCATCTTCAATTGGGTGGTCAATATTGATATTCAGAGTATCTGCATTAATATAATAACAGAAATACTTGTGCCTATTAACTTGAATGATTTGGCATAGTGCCTAAAATGCAGGTAAAAAGATGAATTATTTCCATTTTTATCCATAAATATGATGCAAGTGCCACAAATTTGAAGTCATAAACAAGTTCACTTAGATTCACTCGAAGGAAACATTTTAATCAATTTAATTATATGTCATACATATGCTGAAAAAGCAAATTACAGAATTAAAAGGGTACCTTACTATGAGTGAAACTTTAGACATGAATAAGAAAGGATCGAAGACTATACAGGTAATAACAAATGGACAACAGATTGTACAAGTTTAATCTCAGATGCACTGCAAAAGATGAGGATGCAAAACACGGTTTAGGTGCTTAATCCTTGTCAGCACCTGAAATATCCAAAAACATAAATTTGTACTCCATCCCAACCAATATCTAATTCTGTTCACATCAGCTCATCAAGTAGTATTTTCCCTGTGTATTTTAATATTACAAACACACTATTTTTTTACCCAGTTTTTGTCCACTCCAAACCATAGTTCAAAGTGCGGCCGCATATACCGGTATGTGCGGCCACACGTGCTGATGTGCCTCCCTCGACGCACATCAATACCAAGTGTTGTTCAAGTGCGGCCATGTGCGGGGCTTATGCGGCCAGCCGTTCGAACGGGAATCAAACGGCCTTTAGGCGTTCGAACCCAGTTTGAACGGGATTCAAACGGCTCTTCAAGCATTCGAACCCAGTTCGAACGGGAATCAAACGGCTCTTCAGGTGTTCGAACCCAGTTCGAACAGGATTCAAACGGCCTTTAGGCGTTCGAACGCCCGTTCGAACGGCATGTGTAATTTTTGTTTTAAAAAAAATATAGGAAGGCGTTCAAACGCCTTCCTAAACCAAAATACGGCCGCATATACAGAACATGCGGCCGCATATGCTGTGTGCGGACCCCACCGCACATGCGGTCCGCACACATTTTTGAACTATGCTCCAAACATCTGAACATCATCCCAAAGACTAAAGAGCTCCTACTTTCAACAGTTTTACATAGGGCACCCCACTGGAGGAGCTGAACAACAAAGATGTCTCAATTCTCATCTTTGTATTTCGGACCAATTTAGACACTTTTGTTGACCAAGATTGATACAGGTTTTTTTCAGCAAGTTACCATAAAATATATTTTGTCTAAACCACAATCTAGTATTACAATAACATAACTAAAAAATTGTGTCCGACAAAATTGGCATGAGCAGGTCACACTGACCTCATCTAGATACTTAACATCAAGGTTGGTTCAGTAAACTTCTTTTGTTGATGGATTTCTGTAAAACTCAAATACTTTATCAGCACAATATCATCCCGAATTCTTTCTGAAAACTTGGAACACTTTATCTCCACAACCTCCTATCCTAAATTAGAATCACTAACGAAAATGTATGCCCTTTTAATACCACATGCAGTCAAGTCATTTAGGTTTCTCCATCAAACTCAAATCCATATTCCTTCTTTAATGGTGTTGGTGTTGGCTTATAGTAACCACTTAGATACCACCTTTGTCGTATTCATATATACAGATAATAATTAAAAGAAGGATGAAAGTGATCAAGTACAGCAGGAACTCCAATTCCCAATTGGACCTTAGCAATGCAAGTGAGCATAGGCGAGTGTTCAGAACCAATCCCGTTCGTGACCTAGAACAGGCATCATTTTGCGCAGATTATTTAGGTAACAATTTATGCTCTAAAGTCCAAAGATTACAAACAGAAAATGAGTATCACAATAAGCATTGTGAATTTCCATATCACACAGCTCCATTAGAAGCCAACTGAGTAGTTCAGTGAAATGAACAATATAAAAACATGGGACAAAAGCCTCATATAAAAAAAAGGTCACACGGAAATATACGGACATCCTTTTCCAGTTCAAATCACCTTGTTTCAATCACTTTGCTAAAGTTCAAAAAATAGAAAACAAAATAACATCAAACTAGTCATTAAATGTTGCAGTACTGAAACTTCTGGGAACTAATAATGTCCTGACCATTTTCCACTCCTTTGTCTCCACCATCACATGATATGGTTCATGAAGCAGGCTCAATATTGTTTGATAAATGCTATGTAGTTGAAGGTCAAAAATGCATATCTAAAAAAATACCACTGAGAAAAATAAAGTTCTAAGAATTCTAAAATCAACATTTGAAGCCTGCGTTTATCAATTACTAATTCCAGACAGAAGAATAGATTTTATCCATAAGCAGTAGGTCCAATTTGTTGGTTACGCAGGGAAACACATTAGGAATGAAAATCTAGTATCACATAAAAATATTGTCATACAAATCTTTATTCTATCTCTACCACACAAATGATTAAGATCTCTCACAGAGGCTACATCAACACAGTCAACGAGGTCGGATCAGGCTGAAAAGAAGAAAAAAAATACTTAATAGAGATAAAGCTAAAATTCAACCTCAAATAAGACATTTTATGTTTCAGGCAATTCCATGACATGTGGAAAGACACAAGCATCAGTTCTGAAGCATTTAAGGAATTACATATATTGCATTGATGGAAAAGTTCAAAATTAAGAAGCACAAATTATGCAATATAAATTCTACATGCATTCATCACAGACATCTAATATTCCAATTACGCAGATGGCATTGCTCATCTCGATGACCAAACAATGAGTAAAAAAATCCTAAACCATCATAATATCATACCGAACAACATAAATGTTTCTCATAAAAAAAGGGATAATTCACTTCGGTCAAGTACGGACAAACAATCAAGAACACGCGAAATTTATCCAAATTATTTCAATTGCGTACAGATCACACAACAAAAATATTAGGATCAAATGTGAAATCATGAGGGTATTCGGATTTACCAAGGCCGTCGCGTAGGGCATCGGCATCGCCGGTCCGAAGTGCTTTGGCGATCGGCCGGAGATGCTTAGGGACTATCTCTTCTTCTTCTTCTTCGTCATCGTCTTCGTCTTCTTCCTCTTCATCTTCGTAGTCGTCTTCCTCTTCCACTTCTCTGTCTCCGTCTGATGCGAACCTCTGTGCGGCGGCGAGGTCCTCCTCGACTCCGTCATCGTCGCTTTCGTCGATCAGCTCGGGAACGGCCATCGTTTCACTCTCGGCCGCGCTCGCTCTGTGAAGCAGCTCTTCTTGGGATGATGACTTTGAATAGGAGTGGACTCGTTGGAAGCCTTTTATAGGCGCGGGGGGTTAGTTCATTTTGACCTAATTAGGGCGATGGTTTCAAGGCGGATCAATTGGGCCGGGTGGTTGTATTTCTTACCTGATAATGTTACGCGCAGCCCCATGTTTTGAATTTTCATTTAAAAAAATGAAAGACATACTAATAAATTTCTATAGACAATGTTAAAAATATATACCTTGTTAGTCTATGCTTTGTTACTTTTTTTCAATAAATTGCTAAAAAAAAAATAGTATGTAACAACACTCATTTCTTAATGTATCGGGTGTGTTTATAAAAAATGGGTGCTCTATTTTAAAATTTTATCATTTAAATATAAACATAAGTTATTATAGGGTTTTGGTTATTATAAGAATACATGAGTATTCTAATGGAATAGATGATTTCTTGTTTGATCGTGTTTTTAGTTATTCTTATTACGAAACATAATAATAAAGTTTTTATTATTTGATTGATCATAGATTAATTGTGAATAAAATATGATGCATGTATATAAGGATTTATAAAAAGTGAAAATATTACACGTGGGTCTGTTGATTTATAAGAGTTGATAACAATTAATTTAACGATGGGGTCCATTTATACCAATAATTGAGTGAAATAACACAATTCTAGAGGGAGACATGAAATACAAATACCAGTTTATTCTCGTTTATTTTATCATAGTTATACTTATCTATTTCTTCTCAACAAAATGTTTTTTAGGTCTATTCTCCCCTTATTTCCTTATATTCTCCCATAATTCTTCTTCCCAAACAGCCTTGAATTTAGAAGTTCAAGTCCCGAATATAGTTTTTGTTCGCGCCCCCTCCCCATTTTATTTTTCTTTTCCTCTCCCCAGGCTTCGAGAACTTTTTATTTGTCTATTTATTTTTGTTTTTCTTTTTTAAATTTTTCTTTAGAATTGTTTTGATCTGATCTGGCAATCAAGGATCCCTGAGTGCGTCTATTTGCACATCTTGATATAAGTATATGCCTCCCATTGTATTTATTACATTTAACAGCGCAAATTAATAATAGTTGAAAAACTATTAAATACTATTTTCTATTCTTATTAAAGGTATCCCTCCCAATCTATACATTAAACTACATTTAATCAACATTTTTTTTACTGTGGGACTAAGTTTTCTCTCAATATCACTGTTGATTACTCATCATATTGCAGTTAAGACTGACATGAAGTCATTTATAGCTCACAACAGAGGCAATTATGGCAAACAAACAAGAAAAACACAATCAACAGAAACATGAAATCTCATGTGAGCTTATGATGGAGAGGCAGACTTCAAGTGAATGAATACTGTCAAAATGATGTATCTCAACACATCTAAGTTGTAGTTAGCATAATCTGTTCCTGTTCAGAAATTTGAATCAGTCACAAACTATATATTGTCCACCTGCCCCCACTAAGTTTGGCAACCTTTACTAAGGGGCTGATTTGTAACCCTCATCACTTCTCATTACTGGAATCTAATTTTGATAGATTACATGGAGGGATGAATGAAGAAAGTTTTGCTTGGGGTACCCAGGAAAGCCACACGAATGAAGGATTTTCCAAATGCCATTTGAAATGGAGAATAGTAAACCTCAAAGTATTATCTCAAATTGACATATATTATCTCACAACATAACCCATAACTTAAATTTAATAAGACCAACATTGGCATCTCACAAATTTCGAACAGATTAAAACACATAGTTGTATTCTCAACAGAACAAAAAATACAGCTCACGAGGAGTTTAGTGTCTTCTTAAGCTTTCTCAGAACACTCCACATGATAGTGGATACAAAGAAAAGCACCACAAAGGCGACAATGGCATGTTTAAGCCCAAGATTGACAAGAAGGTTTACCAAAAGACCTGCCACAACAACACCGAAGAAGTTGGCGAAGAAAGCTGGCCAGAATGGCATGTCAAGAATGGATGCTATGATGGCACCAGTCCAAGCTCCGGTCCCTGGGAAAGGCACTGCGACAAACAGCATCAGGCCAAGCCACTGGAACTCCTCCACGGGCTTCGCCTTCTCCCTCGCCCTCTTGAAGAGCAGATCAAGGAAATGTGATGCAGAGGGGCTTTTGCAGGCGAGGAAGGATGCAAATCTCTTCAGATAGAGCACAATGAAAGGAATGGGAACCATGTTCCTGGTTAACAAATGCACCACAAAGGTATCAAATACTTTCAATACTTGGGAAGTTTCTCAAAATTATATAATTCTTTCAGTATGATTTATTCCCAAAGTTCTTAAAACAGAATGAAAAACAAGGTATGGAAAATGTTGATTTCGTGGTCCAACTTTGAGCATGTGGTTTCATCGATGAGGTCTTGCTATCGAGTTTTCTCATAAAACCTCTGAAAACTGAAAAGGAGTCGTTGAGGTCATGAAGCACATCAATAATAATATAGCTGATGAAGCATATATAACAAGAATCCCTAACAAACTTCAAGGTGCCATATATTACAAGAATCATTTTTTTTTAAAAGAAAAAAAATACACTAGGGTATTTCTGTGAACTTTATTTTTTTTATAAAAGTATGTACTTCAATTAGCGAGTGTATGTATGTATGTATAGATATTTTTGCGGATGGGATTGCACACAGCCACACAGGGCTGTACATATGATTTCCCATTGCAAATTGCGTATTTGAAAGGTTGAAAAGAAAAAAACAAATGCAATACTCATATAAACCTCGGTCAAGCAAACAAACAAACATGTCTCGGGCGACCTACCCAAGAACAGACAAAGCAGTGAGGCGGAGCGGGTCGAGCTGCATCCAGTACCCAACAGGGATGGCCCCACGCAGCTCGAGCACGGGCAGCATCGCGAGAACAAACACCACCGCCTCGTCGGGCCAGCCCGAGCTCCTCAGTCCCGCCGCGACCCTCAGTCCCAGGCCCGAAGCCCTGATCGAATCAGACGCTACCCCCGCCGCAAGTGCGCTCCCGGCGCCAAACACGACGACCCAAACAACGGATAGAACCGAAGCCCATAAAAGAAACCCAAAATCGGTCCTCTTCGCCTCGGGTTCGAGCGGATGAGGGAATCCGGAGTCGTCGCGGGGAAAGACCGAGATTTGGGTCCGTCGTTTGGGTCTCTGGGTTTGGATTTGGAGGTGGTGGCGGTTGTGGTGGAGGGATTTGAAGGGGGAGAAATGAGAGATCTTGGGGAGGGGAAGTGTTGGTGTTGTTTTAATGGTGGTGGGTGTGATTGGATTTGCTGATCTGATGATAACGGCAGAGGCCATTGTAGGTTTGGTGTTCAATGCATTGATGCTTTGTTTGCGAGGAGTAGTGGTGCTAGCTCCCTATCCACAATCATTAAAGACAAGATTTTGTTTTTGACCGTTTGTTTACAAGGAGATCGGTGTTGCCACGTAATCAAAATGTGTCCGATGATGGGGTGCCACGTTGGATAAGAGACAATGGACTGCTTTGGTTTAGCCGTCAAGGGCAGGAGGGGTTTGTATCCTTTTCTTTGCTTGTTTTGTACTCGGATTAATCTGACAATATCAAGTTCATCTAATTAAAAAATTTATTATTGACACGTATATATGATTAATATATTTATAACTGTTTGATTTTAATCAGATGATGTGATAACCTTAAAATAAAGATCAAGCAAAATTCAACCATAAAAAACAAGTAGAGAATCCACACCAATGACATTCATCCTGCGCCTGGAGATGTCGACTCAATTTTTTTTTATTGAGTTGGTTCTGTGATAATAAATCAATCAATATATTTAAAATTAATCAAAGAAGATATGTCATTTTATAAATAAAAAAATTATGTGTTTTGAAAAGCTAAGTTGTCGTGTTTTTATTGATTGAAATCAAATTTTTGTGTTTTGGATTAATTTATCATTTCTCTTTTTTTATTACAATCGTCTATGACACAATGGTTTAAGCTATATAGTCCCTTGCAAGACTAATTTAGGTTTCGGATCATATTATCTCATAATTATTATAACTCAAACTAGTGTAAGCATTAGACTCATAGCTTGTTGACCCTACTTGCTCGGCAAGGTCCACAGGGTAAATGCCCAGGGGTGGACAAGTTGCAGCTCGGGCTCGGATCGGTTATTTAAGCTCGTTCAGGCTCATAAAATATATTCGATTAGATATCAACCTAACAAATAAACGAGTCAAGTCTGAATCATTTTTAAAGCTCGGTTTATAAACAAGCCGAGCCCTAGCTTATTTGTGTAAACTTCTTTTCCCAAATCATTTTCAAACAAAAAAACATGTATAAGGTGTTGTAATTTTTTTGTGAAATGCGACTTGAGTTTTTCAAATGCTATGGATAAAAGATTCCTTTTTTTTAGCTAAATGAGTCCGAGCAATCAAACCGAGCTTCAATCTTATTATAAATTTTAACAATTATAAAATTTAAAACAAATATTATCATAGATTTTCATGGAGCCCAACGAGCCGAGCTTTAACACTATTAATGAAAAAGTTTCGGTCCCAATTATAAAAGCCGAGCCGAGCCCGAGTCGAGTATGATGTTAAATGAGCCGAGCCTGAGCAGGTCAAAGCTTGGCTCGTTTACCACCCCTAGCTGACCCTACTTGCTCGGCCAGGGTCCATAGGGTCAAAATCTAACCCAGTCCCATAGACGAGCCAACTCAACTCGACCCCCAAGAGCCAGGGCTTGATCCATGGGTCGGCCCAAACTGGGCCTATTTGGGAATTGGGATGGCCTGTAAGCCTGTCCACAAGCCGACTCGTAGGTCCCATGTGGCAGGGTAACGATGAATGAATACTTTCACTTCTAGATACGTTAAAGTGATGACACACAATATCACAAGTCTCAGATCCTGTCAGATCTGATACTATTAGTATCGCACTACACAATCTATTAATCGAACTACATGACATATGAATTAAACTGCATAGAAAGTGACACTGTATACAACAATTGACTATGCAATTTAATTTATAGGCTATACAGTTTAATTAATAAAATTGTGTAGTTAGATACTAATAGTACTAATTGTATCTAGACTTGACTAGATTTGGATCCCGTCCATAACTCATGCTAACATGATAGGCTTTGTATTTGATGAGTTCCTTGATAGTGTCCACAATGTAGACGAGTCGATGTGAATCAATGAAGTGTAAATCTCCTGTGTGTAGCCACCATTCTTTGTGGAGGGGGCTCAGGGGTTCTTAAGATAGTCTGATCATTACAATTGATATGGTATATAAAAATGGAAAAATTAATTGAGTCCTCTTAAGTAATCCTACGAATTATTTATAGGTCTCTAGAATATTTGAATTTTTTTTAGATCTCTTTTGAGTAATAGCAGCTAAGTCCATCATTAATATTTCTATTTTACCTCTCTCATTTAATGAGTGTGTACATTGTTAACATGTTTAAGTACATCATTAACAAGTCTAACTACACTATTGGTAGATTTGGGCATATTATTAAAAAAAGAGGGAGATAGTGGTAGGAGGAAGAGAGTCACCGGAATGAGAGGGTGATGGAAGGGAGGGGCCGTCGTGAGTGTAGATGGGCGAGGGAAACACAAATAAAAGATGAAAATAGAGATACAAAAATAGATAAAAGATAAATTCTTATTGGATGAAAGACTCATAATTAATATTCCAATTAACTCTAGGTAGGACCTTAAAAATAAGTATAGATATTTTTAGGACCTAAAAATAATCTATGAGTTCCCCAGAGGATCAGGAATTAATTTCTCCTATAAAAATTCAATAATATATGTGGGTATATATTTGATTTACCATGCATGTTATAAGCTATAATCTCAAAAAGCTGATTTTTTAAAAGCATGTTTTGAATTTAAATAAGTTTTAATAAATTTAAACAAACATGTCACAATTATTTTTTTTAAAGTTAAAAGCAAAGAACATCTCCAACCAAGCTTTAAATCTCTAAACTTGAGTGATGGTTTGCTCCAACCTCCCTTCAAATTTACCTTTAAATTTGGATATTTGGATTTTGACATCCAAATATCAAATTTAGAGGCTATTTTTTTTCATTTTTACTTCATACATTAATTACTTCAATCTAATGTATAATTTATAAACTTTAACAAACATGTCTTTCATTTATTTGGGACTAAAAACTGATTTTTTTTGTACAAAACAGCTTTAATAAAGCCTTTATTTCCAAAATAAGAAGTCAAACAGTTTTTAACTTTTGAAAGATGCAAATAAAAGCATCCTATATGAAATACCCAATATACCCCTCACAGATATTGAAGTCCAACCGACTGCCCGTGGCGGGTCACCACAGATGTATAAAATCCCCCAATCCGGTTTTTCTGTCTTCGAAAGAAAACCTGACTTCTAATAAACAACTAAAATAAATCGTCCTTCGTTAGGTTTTTTTTTGTTGTTGTTGTTTTTCGAAACCCTAGAATTCTCTGGTAAGTCCTCTGATTTACCTAATCACGGCACCTCAATTTCATGCATACTTTCAATGTCCGCCTCTGCTGAACGGTCTCTCCTCGCCTCGTGCAGATCTCGCGTTCTTTTCGTCTCCTAAGTCTGTCTTTCATTGCTATGGGTGAGGTCGATGGTGAACCGGTCTGCATTGATAAGGGCTCGTGATCCGGAGGAGTTGGAGAGAGATCGAAACGGAGGAGGAGGTGATGCACTTGCGTCGTCTAGCGGGGATGTACACGGAGACGAGGGAAGCGGAGCTTCGCAAGGAAGGGGAAGGTGATGTGGAAATGGAAGAAGCGGGAGAGGACGCTGAAGTGGAGGATGAGGAGGGCGAAGAGGATGAAGCGGGGAGCGGTTCAGATGGTGACTCTTTCATCGATGATGAGTCGGATGGCGAGGGACATTCGGACACCGAAGACAAGAATTTGGAGGTGAGTTTCTCTCAATGACCATTGTCACACAGTTCGTGTAGGTAGATATTAGTAAATCAGACGGAATAAGTACACAAAGCATGGAGTAATTGAACTATATTTACTAGGTGTATTCTGTCAATGGTATGAAATATACATGCAAAATAAGGCAGCGACAATGATTAAACTTTTCTTGGTTCGACCAGCCATTATTATCTCTTTTGCTAGCCTGCTTAACAACACTGTATAATGTAACTTGACAGAAACTTCGAATTTTTTTCCATACCTCCAATAAGCTTTGTTTTTTTTGTAGAAAAGGTAGACTCTTGCTATCACGATTTACCTCCAATAGGCTTATCCTCTTGGTCAAGATTGATTTGGATGCCTTGCAGCTGTTCCAACAGTCATTGGGAATCTGTCGTTTCTTATTCATTTCTAAATCTCTTCTGCAGCATTGGGATCCAAATTACACCCGCCTTCCAACATTTGATATGCAATGTAGTAGAAATCAAAGTATTTTGGTTTGTTTAATAATTGAGCAATTTTTTTGACCACCGCCTGAAGATCCCAAGTACTAAGCTAATGACACTAGTTGGATTTAAAACTTTGAATTAAAGTGCGAACTGAGCTTTGGTTAAGTTGGCAATCACTTTCCATCTCCTTGAAAGAGGTCAATGGATCAAATCCTAGGGAGCACTATTCTTCAAAAAAAAGAAAAAGAAAAAAAAGAGCTATTATAGTACAAATTATTTTTCTAATATATGTGATTGTAGCCACATTAGATGTTGGGTGATGGTGTCGTGGTTTTCAAAATCTGTTCATGTATTACCCATCACATAGCCCCAATGGCAATGCCAAGATTTTTGTTTGATGGCAGACTATTAGACCCCCTTTGGTACTGGGTTAGGATTTATCATTAATTATATCGAAATGTGGGCATTGTATCTTTGGAATTTAAAGATATTTTGTTGGTGATCAGGTCAAATTTACCTTTGAAGACTATATAGACCCCCTTTAAAAAAGAGGACAGAAGTGATCAATGTTCCAATTTTTTTTAATACTTAATAGAACAGTATTTACTTATCTATACTAAGTGGAGAAAAAATGGTAAAAATCTTAATCTATCTCATTCTCTCTCATGTGGGCAGTTAAACTACCATATGAGGATAAAAATGGTTTTCTGATAGAGATATTATTAACCTTTATTACTAAATGGTATTTTAAATCATTTCAGTTTTGTACTACTAATACAACAATCACTGCAGCACTGGCAAAAGGGACCAAAAGGAATTTCATGTAAGGAGTTTAGGAAAAAAAAAGGAAGAAAAGGCAACACAAATGTAAAAAGTAGTTAGCATAATTGAATTTGATTCCCACATAATATGGTATTTAATATTTTAAAAAAGCGATCTTACAATATTACAACATTCCTGAAAGGGGTCTCATGTTATGGAATCGTTAGGAGCTTCTAATTATCAATGTTATCATAAACTAGAACAACAAACAAGTTTTTTTTTTATATTTTTAATAAGATACATGCTTCATTACATAAGATATACATTTAAAATAAAAATGAAAGCAAGGGAGTTGTTTCTAACATTATCCAAAAGGATTTTATGAAACTTTTTGGTCTCATATATTTGTGTTTGGCAGCATATGAACATTGGGAAGTTCATATGAATTGGCCTGTTGGAGCACTTGTGTTGGGTAGAATAAAACGAAGAGGATTTGTAGATCAATGTAATAATTTGACCGATGAGAAAAAAGCCTTGAATCACCAACTTTGAAAGCTGAGAAGACTTCAGCACCTGTACAGCAAAAGGTATGGAATTTCCCATTTGTAGAAAGGTAGAAAAATGGAATATGTGAGTTAATATGTGTTCTAAAGTTGAAAATATCATAAAAGGGGTCCCTCAGTTACAGAATTGAAATTGGGAATTAGATCCATTTATAGGATCTGTTTTCTCGGCTAGGGGAAATAACCAAGCCAGAAAAAGGAAATGGATATAAATGAGTTGAAAAGAAGAGAGAATATTTTTAAGTTTGAACTGATCCCAAAATGTAGATAAAGAAAGACAGTGAAACACAATGAAGTGTTTTTTTTTCTTTTTTGAGTTTGGCGGCTGCCCCCATTAAGCCTGAACTGGCTCCACCTATTTGTAGCCCCAGTGTCATGCAAAGGAATAGAGGTATATAATAAAATTTCATTGAGACTAAGGGCAATGTACAAAGTGTCTATGGTTTTGATCACATTTAGAAATTAGTACCGCAAGTATAATACTAGCATGGATTAATACTTGAAAGATTTGATAAATAAGGTTTTAACTTTTCAGTGTACATTTCGAAATAAAGAACACTTAATATTCTTGGCCTCTGTGACATATGTCATATTTAAATTTCATTTAAGGTCAGGTGAGCTATATAGTCATTATCATTATCATGTAAAAAAATACTGCAGGCTTTGTTGCAATTCCATCAAATTTCTTAGTTGCTTTTTCCCCTCAGAATTTATAATTTGTGAAAAATGTAGAAATGTCAAGTTTGGATACCTGGTTGTTATTCTCATTTTATTTTGGCTTGACAATTTCTGTTATTAGACAAACATCCAAGCGACAGTTATATGCTAATTCTGTGGAATTTATTGTCTGCTGAAGTACTTGGATATGTTCTATCATTTATTGGTAATGAATGTATAGGTTCGATTAAATTTTCTGTAGGCACCCTTGACTGATGCAGAAATTGAAGAACTTATTGCGGAATTCTTGGAAGTTGAGAGTAAAGTAATACTCCTGTCATACACATTCTAATCAATCCTTTTAATCTTTTGAGATATATGGTTTTCCACCTTGTTTTTCTTCTAATTTAAATTTTTAGGCAGCCGAGGCACAAGAGTCACTTGAGAAGGAGTCACTTCTTCGAGTCGAGAGTGAGGTGAGGGGGGAGTTGGCAGAAAGTCTTCATGGGGATGAGGTAAGGATTTTTCTAGGGAACTGTTTTCTTTTGATATTCTGTTATTCAGCATATTATGCTTATAATTTTAGGTCCTTGTAAATCCAACAAAACTGATGAATGATTGCTTTCTTCTACATAGTTAGAGATCGCTGTTTCTATGGAAATGAAAACTTTCTCAGAAGAATGGCAAAGAGTCCTTAATGACTTGGAGACGGAGAGTGCCCTTCTGCTGGTGTGCTTCTGCAATTGTAATTTGTTTATATGTTCTATTGCTTGATGTACTGACTGATCCCTGCTAAGTCGACACAAATACTAATTGGACTTCTTTATGAGCTGTGGCACTTAAATATGGTTATATAGAAGCGGTTTTGAACTTTATAAATTTGCAAACAGGAACAACTTGATGGAGCTGGCGTTGAGCTTCCAACTCTTTATAAGTGGATTGAAAGTCAGGCTCCAAATGTATGCTGCACGGAAACTTGGAAGAAAAGGACACAATGGGTTGGGTCTGAGTTATCTAGTGAAATCACCAATTCGATTAAAGATGCTGAGAGTTTTCTTCAGTCTTGTCGGCCCGTGAGAAGGTACACATTGAACTTAAAGAAAGTTCTGTTGGTTTTGTAGTTTCCATGTGATTTACATGTTTGTTTTGGTTCCAGGCAACATGGTAGATTGTTGGAGGAGGGTGCTAGTGGTTTTCTTGGAAGAAAATTTTCCACCGAAGACAATAGGAATGCCAGAACAGAAAATTCTGAGAAGGATTGGCGTTTATTCAATGAGCTTATCCAATCTGAAAAATTATGTGAAAATAGTGGTGCATTTGGTACCAAACAATGGGCCTCTGTTTACATGGCCAGTACACCCCGGCAGGCTGCTATCATGGGGCTCAATTTGCCTGGTATTGATGAGGTAGCAAAAGTTTTTTATTTTTAAATAACTTCATAAGACTCAGAACATTACTTTTTGTCTACCTTTTCAAGACCTTCTAGATGAAGCAAAATATTAATATCCTCCTTTGAATGGGCCATAAAATTTTGGTTTTTGGGGATATGTTAGGAAGATTTTCTCCCCCGGAGCTTTCTCTTATTCCTTTTCTTTATTTTTTTTTGACAACTTTTGGTTTGGAGATCCCTCATGTCCTTTTGTTTGAGGGGCAACATCTTATACCATTATTGCTCCTATCCTCTTGTTTTAAAAAAAAAGTCTTGCTTCCCAAACATCGAATGAAGAACAAGTTATCATATTCTCATTGATCATGGTACAGTGACTCTTTTAAGAGATTTACTTACTTAGTGAAAGGTGAGTATGAGGTCTTAGTTAATGACAAGGATACAACTGATTAGTTAATGACAAGGATACAACTGATTAGTTAATGACAAGGATCCTGCTAAGTACATAATTATTCTGCTATTAACAACATGAATCTGGTGTTGATATTTTTTTTGGGCAGGTGGAGGAAATCAGTGAAATTGAGAGCAACCCTAGCGATCCATTCTATGCGGATGCTATTGCAAACGAGAAAGATATAGACCTCTCAGAAGAGCAAAGGAGAAATTTCAGGAAGGTGTGTGTGTGTATGATTGCCAAGCGTATTGCATATTTATTTTTGTAATCAATGCAATTGAACTCTTCCTCTCTACACAAAAAGAGTTATAGATGTATGAAATGAGACCTAGCACCTCTTTTTTTTTCTTCTGAAATTAAGATAGACATTATAGCACCAGATTATATATCAAACCATAGTACAGAATGTCAAGTTGAGACCCTGCACCTCGTACCCAATGAAAGACCTCCTTTTTATTTTTTATTTTTTGAAGAATGAAGGAGCTTCATATATGTGGTAATGACGCCCCCCTGAACAAAATGGAGATGAGGGATCTCCTAAGAAAAAAAACCAAAATAAACAAAAGGAGGAAGCTAAAAGGAAAAAAGAAACTAAAAAGGATACAAGCGACCCTTAACGAGATACAAAGCTTGCCACCCTTCCCCGAGAGCTCCCTCTAGGCTAGGAGACTTCTAGTTATTCTTTTCGATGAGGGCTATATTTCAGGAACGAATCACCTTGTGGAATGGAGGGCCAATGAAAGACCTTTACAATGCATTTCTAAATGCCTTGCCTTAACTTGAATGTTAATCCACAATCTTCTCAGGATCGCCGACTCCTCTTGACTCACACCATTTGGATAACTTGCCCTCTCATTTCTTTTCTCAATTATCCAAATTTTTGAGTGATTAGGATTCATAAATCTTATAGGTGCCGTTTGGATAGATGGATAACTATACTAATGAATATGTGATTTTCAGTTTGATTATGTTTTAAGTTATTCTCGTTGGGAAACATAATAATAAAGATTTTGTTGTTTGGTTGACTATGGATAAATTGTGGATAAATTATGTATATGAATAAAATGTGGATGATGATTTATTAAATGTGAACATATTATTTGACATGTGAGTCCCTTGATTTATAAAAGGTGATGACAATTGATTTGATATGCGTAGGCCCTCTTATATAAGTGGAATAGATTAGATGATGGTATAATACATTCTAGGGGCGACCTAGAATACAAATACCAACTTATTAGACTTATTCTGGCATAGCTATACTCATCTATTCCTTTCATCCAAACAACTTTTTAGGCTTATTCTCCTCCTATTCCCTCCTATTCTCCCCTTATTCCACTACCCAAACAGCCTCATTTTTTTATTTTATTTTACAAATAGAAATTCAATCATAGAAGGAAAGTCATTTACTGCATAGCTCTTATGGTGCGCAGCTCTACAAAGTTCAAAATGTACTTGTTTACATGAGGTTTTGATATGTAAAATAATATATGCAGCTACATGCATTTACATGTTGAAGTATTGGAGAAAAGGAGGAACATTTTTGGAGTCAACTTTATGAAAGCTGGAAGTAATAATGCAATAGACACGATTTTAGTTGTGATGATGGAATTAATGCTTTAGTCAGTAATGATGTCTGGAAACTAGGATAATTTTTATATACCTTGGTTCTTTATTATGGAGAGATGGGTGATTCAGTGATTGGTGATGGTACTAGTAGGAATGACTTTGTTGTTTAGAATGCAGATCTACCTTAGCGTCAGTGACTACCAATTGACTTAAGGAAATTTTTATAGGGCAAAGTCAGTCCAACTGTGTTTTGTGGATCAGTCTTGTGGTTTAAAAGAAACATGTAAAACGGTAAACTGGAAATGCGACTATTAAGATTGATGTTTTGGCAAAACTGAGAGTATAATTGCAACTTAAGTATGGGTTAGCATGTTATTCCTGGGGATAATATAAATGCAAAATACCAGAAGGTGGGTTTGATATACGAAATTGTTGTTGCTGCATGCAACAAAAAAATTGGAAAATTTGGCTTCATGATATTGGGAAGAATAAGGGTAGTTCAAAGACAAGCTTGATGGCACAGTTTGCTAGATAAAAAAAAATCACAATTGGAATGCCATTTTTGTTTGACAAGAATCTTTTGGTGTACTTAGATTTGCAAATGCCACCCCATATTATTAGGAAAGGGATATGTTGACAATGTTGTTGATATGTGTGTTATCCATACGGTTTATAATGTTTTTTTGCTAATAGGTAAAAGAAGAGGATGATGTTCACACCACACAGAAGCTTCAGCTTCAATTGAAGCGACTAAGACAGAGAAGTCGAATTCGTAAAGTAACTTTTTCCTTCCATTATATTATTTTATTTGTTTATGGTTTGTGTAATTTTATCAGGGTTTTACATTTTGCTTAAGATGCTTTGCTTCTTTTCCAGGAGCCCATAGAGAGTGACTCTGCTTCAGTTCTCACAGAAAACATCAGTAGAAACTTCTCATTTGATGAACATTCTAAGCCCTTTTCTGGTGGTGTAGAATCTTTGAAACACGGTGAAGGTTTGAAGGGTAATAATGACCACAATGATGTTTCTATTAACGAATCCGACGACAAAAAACCAATGGTGAATGGTACTAATGTAATGCTTCCTACATCAAACTCTGATCTGTCAGAACTTAAAAGGCCCAAGAGACCCCATGATGATGAGGATCTGGAAAATGATGCTAAAAGGAATCATACTGTTATTATAGATAGTGATGATGAAGTGCAGGTGGTGGAGGATAAATCTGTTTTTGGTACTTGCAGTGATGCAAAACCATGTTACAAGCTATGGAAGTGGTAGATGTTGATGCTTTCCCTTCACCAAGTCCGAAAGGTTTACATAACCATCCAAAAGCGAATTTACAAGTCTTCCAGTGCACTTCTTGTTCTGTAGACTTGAAAGTTCATGAAGTCCACCGACATCCACTTTTGCAAGTCATTGTCTGTGAGAGTTGCAATAATGTGGTAAAAGAACAAATGAATCAAAAGGTGACTTCAAAATTTCCTCTACACCAGCAATGCTTTCAGGATTTATTTATTACTACGTTACACACACACACACACACACACACATATATGTATGTATGTATGTATAACAGCTCTATTCATTTGCGTTCTGCAAAAAATTACTTAGGTGAGTGATATAATCTTGTATCTTTTATGGTTATTATGCCGAGAAAATGTTTGAAGCTTTTTTTTTGGTTCAATAAAATCTAATCATAATTGAAAACCATTTAACAGTGTGATTTTTTATGACTATTATGTTTATTTTTCTTACTACGCCATAATGTTATGTAGATATGAATGTTGATTACCCAACTTTATTAATTTTCATTTTTGTGATTTGCCTGCAAAAATTACATAGGTGAGTGTATCATCTTGTATCTTTTATGGTTATTATTTTATGCAGGGAAGCGTGTAATGTTTTTTCTGGTCCATAAAATCTAATCATAATTGAAAGGAATTTCTCTTCTGATGTTCATACACCAGTCAGTTACATGCACCTGCATGTTACATATTGTTGGCCTCTATGTGGTGCATCACCAATTAGCAAATTCATTAAAAAAAATGTGTTCCATGGAAGAATGACACTCTTCCAATTCTACCCCCGCATGTAATGTTAATTGCTGCAGAATTTGGAACATAAATTCTAACTACACATGCATCTGCTACATTCATCGCTCTTAGTGAAAAGCATAATCGGATGCACTTACACAATGATAATCGAGGAGGCTGCTAGGCTGGTCAATGAATGGTTAAGCTCAAAACATGGAGAGATGTAACCAATTAGATCCCACCAAAAGATTCATTTAGAATTAACTCCCTATTTTGAGTTTAGCTGTCCAAATCAATTGGACAGTCTTGATCAACTAGCCTATAAAACTGATTTGTGAGCCTATCAGCCTACTACAGCATCACTGTACATATATATAGTTACATGTCTATATGTATATGCATGGGTGTACATGTGTATATGTCATTATGTCTGATGTGTAAAATCATCCTAGCGGATAAATAAGCAGCTGTTTGGTCATAATGAGGCATCATTGTTCTATTTAAAAAACTTATAGTGTCCAAGAAAGAAAAACTGTTTGGTAATTTGGAAAATGATTCTGATAATCTGGCTTAGAGTTTGGATATGTGTACCTATCAGGCAAGCAACAAACATAATGCCAAAACGTTATTTTCTTAATTATGTTAAAAAATCTGGTCACGTTGAAGTATTTTAGCTCTCCTTTTAGTGAGTTTTATAGTGTGTGTGCGCGTGGGTGGATTGTGGTGTGGATCGGCAAGGTTGTTGAAATGTAATTTAGAGTTGTATGCTGGCACTTTATTTTCCTTGAGCAATGGATGCTTTGTGTCTATTTTATCCTGCAGCAGAGAGTTTTGAGGCCTCTTGATTGTTTCATGCTCTCCTGTTGTTTCATCGCCATTTACTATTTTAGAATCTGGTATCTAGAGTATGTACCAGGGGATTTTATTGTTGTAATATTTGCTGTTGCTTTTATTATGTTGATGATACCAGCAAAATTTCTGGCATTTACTTTATGTTCAAATGTTATATTTGTGTGTGTGTTGTTTTGGCATCCATCATTGGAGGTTAGAGCCCAACATTGAATTATTTTTTGCAAAGCAGGATTGCGATTGCTCTGAATGCTATTGCGGATGGTGTGGAAAAAGCGAAGACCTAATAAGTTGTAGTACCTGTACAACGTTATTCTGTACAAAGTGTATAAAAAGAAATCTTGGAGAGGAACACCTAGCAGAAGTTTTGGCCTCTAGTTCACAGTGTTGTTGCTGTTCTCCAAGTCTATTGCATGAGTTTACCTTAGAGTGTGACAAAGCACTTGGATCTCTTGATGTCACAAGCTCTGACAGTGACTCAGAGCTCTCAGATGTAATTGCTGATGCACCAAACAGGTAACATGATATACTTATTACAGCAGGTTCTTTCTCACAGTAACTTCTGTGTGCATCATCTCACTACATGTGTTGTAGGAAATTTCCATTCTGGTTTTATATTTATTTCCACAAGGACGGGGGAGACAAATTCAATTTGCCTATGATTTTTCATTAAACAGTCATACGGTGCTTTAGTTTTCTTGCTTTGTCTAAGATTTGGCTTTAGCTTCAGGTTTTCCAGTTATGTCAATGTGGCACTTGATTGCTTTGTATATTTTTGTTGATACGGAAGGTGCTTATGATTGACTGATTTTAAAAACAGTATCCATCTACAGGTGGATAAAATTCCATATTTCACTGTATTGTTTATTAAGCTTGTAGGCCATCAAAATTTGATTTCCTTTTATCTTAACTTCTCTTGAGACTTTTAAACATCTTACCAAAGCCATGCACCTTTTATTTTCAGATATAAGAAAATGAAAAAACGGAGGATTAGGAGAATCCTCGATGATGCCGAACTCATGGAGGACACTAAACGGAAAATCGCCATAGAAAAGGTAGATTTTTCTCAGGAAATTATGTTGAGAAGGTCTGGTTGATTTCTTGATTTACATAGATAACTTTGATTTCCTCTAGGCTCGTCAAGAACATCTCAAGTCTCTGCAAGAACAATCGGCTATCAAATCATGGACCAAGAATGTAAGCATTAATGGAATTACAACAGAAGGTGCCAATGTTGAAATGCTGGGTGATGCAAATGATGGTTATATAGTGAATGTGGTCCGGGAGGAGGATGAAGAACCAGTAAGGATTCCCCCAAGCATCTCTGCCAAATTGAAGCCCCATCAGGTTCTCTCCTCTTCATTTTCAGCAGTCTCAAAATGATGTTTTGGTTGACCTTTGGGCTGATCATTCCTGTCTGATGCTTCTTTTGTGATTCTGTCTGATGTCTTTTTTATTAATAAATGTTTATTTTTTTTAATAACTGGTAGGGTACTTACTGCCAAACTTCATTAGTATATCAAGTAAAGCAAAAAAAAAAGTTAGTTGCAATTACAACATATTTGGAATTCTTTTGTTTTATTTTAAATTTTTATGGATTTGAATTTCAACATGGGTATATGCAAACAATGCTCACTAGGCCTTTTCTTTAGAAAGGACTTGTTAGCCAACCTAAAGTTTTAGGAAAATGAATTTAGTAATGGGGTTAATATGCTTGAATATGCAAGTGTGTATTACTATATTCAATTGTATGGCTTGCAAATTTGTTACTCATGCTTTATAATAGCTGGAATGGCTGACTAGGTAAACTCAAGATATTCTAATGCTTTGCTATGGGTCTCTTTTCCCCTGAATTGATGGATGAAGAGGCACAACTTCTGTGCATTAACTTGACCGATTATATGAATGCATTTTACGTGAAATTTCTGGCTAGACACAAGTACCTGGGACCTTCATACTATTTTAACTTCTCCCGAATAGATTTTGCAGAAAATGATGATGTGTGATTCTCATCTTCTGGTCTCCAGAGAAATGATTTTGTCAAACAGTTGATTAGTCACTGAACAAACTTAATACATATCATTAATAGTTTTCATGATGTGTCCATTAATGGTATGAATGAGAAATGCCTTACTTTTGTAGATGGTCGATCCTTGCTCATTTTATGGGGGTATGTCTGATGACTTGAGGACTTAAATACTTGATGCATGCATTTCTTTTGTAGAATTTATAGGTCTTCACTTTATTAACTTGGTTGCTCAAGATCATCATCTGACCATTTTTTTGGCATTCTTTGTGGATGAGAAGCTTAATTAACTATATGTTATTATTATTTGGCCCAGCTATTCACTCATGAAAGAATTTTTGCACCATTGTATCCTACCGCCCATTACTTCATGGGTAAGCCTTTTAAGTAAACTTTTTTTTGTTAAACATGGTATGAAATACGCATTCCTGTTATCATGGTCATGAAAGCAGTTAAAGGGGCATGTGTGTTTATGCTTGTGAAATCCGCAGCGTGGTGGAGAAAATTTTAAGTGTTGTATTTCCTAACCGCTCAGATGACTCACACTGACCCACATAATATTAATGAAATTCTTTAGTCCACCCCACCTGATAAATGCATATGCTTCTGTAGATGCTTCTTGTTGTTTTATTTCTTTTTTGGAAGGAATTGTAGGGGTGGGGTTGCAACCTTGCAAGAAAGCACCCCACCATTCTATCATCCTTTATTTTTTTGGATTGATAAGACTGGTGCATGGATTGTCTGGGCAGACACAACATTAATATCTATAGAGAATTTTTAGTTTTTCTGTTTTTTATTATTAGTTGTTTTACATAAAGAGTATTTTCCTTAAAATTTATGTAAGTTGGGGATTCCGAGTAGTGAGTACTTTCATATTGTGATTTGATGTTTTTTTGCCTGTCAACTGCAGGTTTCTGGGATAAGATTTATGTGGGAAAATATCATACAATCAATCAGAAAGGTTAAGTCTGGGGACAAAGGTCTTGGTTGCATTCTCGCCCATACCATGGGTCTTGGTAAAACATTTCAGGTTTGTGATTGTTCATTATCCATAATCCATTCAAAATAATTTTCCTGACATAATTATGGATAAGATTTATGTGGGAAAATATCATACAATCAATCAGAAAGGTTAAGTCTGGGGACAAAGGTCCTGGTTGCATTCTCGCCCATACCATGGGTCTTGTTTAAACATTTCAGGTTTGTGATTATTCATTATCCATAATCCATTCAAAATAATTTTCCTGACATAATTAATCTAGCCTTCAACTTGAAATATCCACAAATTTGTTTTCTTTGCAAAATTGATAATCTGACTTGCTTATTCATTTAGCAAAACAAGTGTGATGTAACCTTGAACTCTAGATCATTGTCTTATGATATTCCAAATCACGTAAGCTTGATGTATGTGGGCATTTAGCACCTAGATTATGGTTATTGGTTTAGACATGTATTCAAATTATCCAGCTAGAGGAAAGATATGGCAAGATATATCTGGAGCTGAAATTAATGGATCCTTCAGCTATCTCAAACTTTTTTTTTAACATGTATCAATGCTTTTTCTCGTGGGTCCGGCTGATTTGGTGCAAAATTTTGGATTCAATTTATGATGTTTTCCCTTTTTGGTATGTTAATTTATCCAATACAGTGCTTTGGAATCTGCCATTTACAGATGATTAAAAATTTTCATTTTGAAATTCCTTTTCAGGTCATAGCATTTTTATACACTGCCATGAGAGTTGTTGATCTAGGATTGAAAACTGCCCTCATAGTCACACCTGTAAATGTGCTTCACAACTGGAGACATGAATTTGAAAAGTGGAAGCCTCTGGAGCTAAAGCCTCTGCGTGTTTTTATGCTGGAAGATGTTGCTAGGTTTGAATGATTATTCCTTTTTAACTAGTCAATATCAACTTCTTTTACTTAGTTTTCTTTCCAATCTTTATTGATTACGTGCCAATAACTTCTAACTCTATAATAGCTTTGAAGGAAAAGCAGTTCTAAGCATAGTTCAAAGTATGGCGTAAGCATAGTTCGAAGTGTGGCCGCATTAACCGGTATGTACGGCCGCACATGCTGATGTGCGCCCCCGGGGCGCATCCCCCCCCTCCTCCCTGGGTATGTGGCGCATGTGCCACCCAAGTTTGAACTGAATTTGAACGCATTCTAATTGCAGTTCGAACTAACTTTGAATATATAGAGTGCGTTTGAAGTCCAGTTCGAATTGACTTTGAACGGTAAAACCCCCATCTGGTTTCGAATTGTCGTTCGAATGGCAATTCGAACGTATAGAGGACGTTTGAAGTTTAGTTCAAATGGGGTTTCGAACGGCTTCTTTACCCATGTGTGACCGTATATTTGGTACATGCAGTCGGACCCCACCACACATGTGGTCTGCACATGGTTTTGAACCATGGTTGTAAGTGGACAAAAGTAAACAAGAAAAAAAATTGGGAGACGTGTTTATGAATTTTTTACCACTGCTTTTATTCTTAGAGCGTTGTTACAGTCAGTTCTTTTTACAGTCCCAAATGCTCTCATATATCTCGGTAACCTCTTTCACTCACTGTAACGAGGTATATATCTCATTAGAAATTTTTCACATTTTCTATAAATGATACCATTCAATTCATTTGAGTATTACTTCATCTTTTATAGAAGCGCATACCTCATTGATGAGGTATATGATTTTAAAAAAATGAAACATGGGCGACTTGTTTGGGACTTTAAAAGGGAGGGATTGAGTGTAACATTTACCTTATTCTTATTATCTGTGGAGACATATAAGTGGAAACTCACTGCAATGCTTGTGTGTTTTCACATAAATGGTAATCCTATTGAAGATACTCATGCATGCCCACAGCTTCTGTGAATAATCTTGACAAAGCTCTGGATTTCTTGTCTAGATATTAATATTACCGAAATCATGGATATATTGGTGGATCCTGGTGCCATTGGTCAATATTAAAAATATTCTCTAATTAATTTTCTATCAAAATATTTTATATGTCAAAGCGTTTTAATTCCTCTATCCATGACATCTTAATGAATTTTTTTTGGAAACAAAGATGGGATTCCCTTGATTAATTTAAATAAAATGAAAGTCTCTCGAACAAAGGAGATAGGGATCTCCATACGGCAAAAGGGGAAAAAAAGAGGAAAAAAAAACACCTACCAAATTAAAAAGGACACCAACAACTGAAAACCTAATCCCTTTATACCCCCTTCCATTCCTCCCCCACAACCCTAGAAGATTGATCCATCCCAAAATTTAATTCACCCTATCACACCAAAGCCTGACAGATTCTCCCTCGGAATGTATTGAACACACTCTCTCAGATAACCCAAGATAATTCCCCATGTATTCTCTACTTGACATGCTTTCACCTGAAAGAGCTTGTCATTCTTGTTACATATGCCCCAACAATCTGCATGAGAATTCATGTGGATAAGGCACTCCTTTCTGTTCATATCCCCTTTCTTTTTGAGTGCCCAACAAACTTTCCACGCATATTGTATAGATTGGTTCCTCCTCTCTATCTTTTCATCAAAACATCCTTGGTAGCTTCTTGGCAAACTTCTCTCCTGATAACCATCTAATTGCCAAAATCAGCTATCTCTGCCTTCAGCGGACTCAAAACATTTTCTTATAGTCTATGACTCCTTTGCCATCTGAAGAATTCCTTTCACACTTGGGAAGCCTTATACGATCTTGTCAGTTTAAACTCCAGCATAATCTAGCTGACAAACTTTGTACTTACCACCTCCGCCAAGTTGATTCAGGTTTTTTGGGTGGATGTCACAGTCATTTCCCCAATAATTATTCATCAGCTTCAAATCAATTACACTTAACCCACTGAAGGCCTTGTACAACATACCACCTCCCTGCTAGTAAAGTATTTCCCATTACCTCTTTCTTTACAACCTCTTTATAAAATATTCTGCCTACAACTTTGAGTTTATCGATGACTCCTTTAGGAAGGTCAGCCAATGGCTGTATAAAAAATTGGGAGGCTAGAGAACTTTGCCTTGAGGTGAATCACTCTCCCACAGGAACTGAGGAAGAAGAGGCAGTCCATGATACTTGATTAGAAAACTGTCTATAGAACATCTCATCAACTCTGCATTCTCTCGCTTCCTCTTCAACCATATCAAATACATCCACAGAACTTTTTGAGAACTTCAATTTCAGTCCTGGCATCATTTTAAAGCATCTGCAGATGAAGCCTTCCATTTGACTTTTCCCATTACATAATAACAACATATTATCTGCATACTGCAAGTGTGGAATAAGTGGCTTCTGTTTCACTCATGCTCCACTGCTCTACAGCACATCCGTCAATGCATTAGCTACCAAAATAAGTAGGTATGGAGAAAGTGGATCCCCATGGTCTCATCCCTTCTGAACATGGAAAAGATCCCACAAAGTTTTCTATTCAAAAAAAGAATAGTGATACAGATCTTGAGTTACCGGATCCATTTCAGTGAGAAGTACATTTGTAGATCTTCTAGAGAAAACCCCAATCCACCAGGTCACGTCTTTTCAAAATTTAGTGTATAGACGAGTCCTCTTTTTCCCCATGTGCAACAAACACGCATTATGGGTGATAATAGATCTGTCCAACATGAATTTCATTCTCAGGAATAGCCGCTATGGGAACCTTTCTTGACAAAATAATATTTTTTTTCAATAATCACTATGGCAAACCGAGCTTTGGTTAAGTCGTCAAGCACCACCCACCTCCTTAAAAGAGGTCAAATGATCAAATCCTGTGGAGCACAATTCTTTAAAAAAATAATCCCTAAATAGTGATTGCCATTTTCCATGGATATTAATTTTTATCGTGATTTATTGACCTCAGTAAAGGTGATAGTTGTGGTAACTTTTCTTCAGGGAGAGGAGGGCGCACTTGCTTGCAAAGTGGAAGGCCAAGGGGGGTGTTTTTCTAATTGGGTATGCTTCTTTTCGGAATCTGTCTCTGGGGAAGCATGTGAAGGATAGGAGCATAGCCACAGATATAAGTCATGCGTTGCAGGCAAGTTACCATGTTATCATATTCAACGGATACTTATATTAATTTTAAGATATCAGCATTGGTGTGTGTGTGTGTGTAGTCATGCTGATCCTAGATTTTGAACTGGTGCTTGCAATAAAATGCCATGCTTCTGTGACTCTTTCAAGTTATCTTGGTATAATTTTTTTCTGTATAATGCAATTTAAATATAAATATGATTGCCTAGCATATTTTGGGCTATATTATCTAGACGGATCTTCACTTAGGCATATTCAAGGGAGATGTCTTGGTTTATGATGCGTGCTGATTGTTTTACTTGAGGAAAAGAGGACACCTAAAGTTAAGATAGAAAAAATGGAGAGCGATTTTAGACTTCAGAGGCTTTAAAATAAGTAAGATGAAGTCAGAATATATGGAATATAATATTTGCAAGAAAATAAAAAGAAAAAATGGAGCGATCGAACATTCATGGATGAGAGATACCTAAGAGTGAGCATTTTCATGATTTAAGATCCATTGTTCATGAGAAATTTGAAATTGAAGAGGACATCATTCATAGAATTAAAGCAGAATGGCTAAAATGGAGAAAGGCTGCTGAAGTATTCTCTCTCTCAGATTACCATGGATCTCAAAGGAAAATATTGTAAGATACCTACAAGGCCAGCAATACATTATGGATCAGAATGTTGGGCAATTGAGAGACGTGTGAAAATGCATGCAGTGGAGATGATAATGTTAAGAATAGCATAACAAGAAAGGATGGAATAAGAAATGAGTACATCTGTAGAAAGTCAGAGTTTGCTTCAATTGAGGACAAGGAAAAATCCTTTAAGATGGTTTAATCTTAAAGGATATAAGTATGTGAACTAGATATTAATGTTGCACCAATTAGGAGTGTTATGGTCGTAGTTGAAGAGGCTCTTAGGAGATGAGGTAGGATAAATGAAACTTAGATGACAAGAATAAGAAATGACATATTGACTGTATATTTGTCAGAGGACATGACCCTTAATAGAGCATGTGAAGAAGGATGCATGTAGTCGATTATAAATTTATAGTATAAAAGCTTTGTTGTTGTAAGTTGTACATCACGTCCATCCTTGCAAGCAAACTAAGACTTGTTATACCAAAGGTAGAACTCCTAGTCCGGCAATCTCACTTGAGTTAATACATGAAATGAATCAAATGATCCTACACTAGTAATTGAACTTAATGATGGCCTGAAATTTATTTAAAATCCATCCTACTGGCTCATGGTTAAACCCACTTCTAATGCATAAACATACCCATTCATCTAGCCCAATAGCCCATATATGCGCATCAGCCTAAATGATAGTGCAGGCCTGTTCGTGTTCCAATGCTCATCTTCATCAATTTTACCCATCGTTATCATAGAATTAATTTATTCTTTTCTCTTGCCTTCCTGCAATTATTCTACTTAGTAGTCCTATTTGCATTTACAGTTCATTTATTTGCTTAAAAATAATAGTATCTCTTAATTTAAATAAAATTTTCAGAATGGTCCTGATGTACTAATTTGCGATGAGGCTCATATGATCAAGAACACAAGGGCAGGTACCACCCATGCCTTGAAGCAAGTGAAGTCACAGAGAAGAATTGCATTAACTGGCTCACCACTGCAAAACAATCTGATGGAATATTATTGTGTAAGTAGCACACTGTTGTATATAGTGTAGTCATACTCTCAGTAGTGAATGAATTACTTTGTGATGTAATAGTTTCTGTTCTGAAATTTGTTCTACTGGCAGATGGTTGATTTTGTAAGGGAGGGATTTTTGGGCAGCAGTCATGAATTTAGAAACAGGTCAGGATTCTTAATTTGGTGCCCTTGGGTATTGGATGATAAATTTTGTGTAATTTTTATATCTCTTCTGTTCCTTGTGCAGGTTCCAAAATCCTATTGAGAATGGGCAGCACACTAATTCCACTTCAGATGATGTAAAAATAATGAATCAGAGATCACATATTCTGCATGAACAGTTAAAAGGATTTGTGCAACGAATGGATATGAATGTGGTCAAGAAGGACTTGCCTCCTAAAACTGAATTTGTCATTATTGTAAAGCTTTCACCACTGCAAAGGAAATTGTACAAAAGATTTTTAGATGTGCATGGATTCACGAATGGAAAAATTTCTAGTGAAAAAGTGAGGAGGAGTTGTTTTTTTGCAGCATATCAGGCGTTGGCTCAGGTAAAAATCCTTGTGCATGAATTTA
The DNA here is from genome assembly GCA_030737845.1 of Acorus calamus. NCBI lineage: Eukaryota > Viridiplantae > Streptophyta > Magnoliopsida > Acorales > Acoraceae > Acorus > Acorus calamus. The sequence goes on along the minus strand of CM060878.1, from coordinate 2,745,159 downwards.
TATAGGTTTTCTGTATGTTATCTTTAGAGCTACTTCTTCTCTAAATGTAAAATGGAATACACGCTTTGTAGATATGGAACCATCCTGGCCTCTTGCAGATGGCCAAAGAATACAAGGACAAGTTAAGACGGCAAGAGGCCATTGAGAACTCGCTTATTGATGGCAGTTCAAGTGATGATAATGTTGAACGGGACGTGCTGAATGGAGGTCCGATTTTTGTCTATTCCTAATTTCCTACTTTCTCTTTCTGTTTTCTTTTTAATTTTTCACAAAATAATATTCTTGTTAAGTTATTGTATAATAAAAAATATATATGATCGCATGATTGCAGATTCTTATTGCATATCTTGCATCACAAGTTCGCCATCTGTGTTAGTTTCTGGGTATAATTTGTGGAGTAATCTTTTGTGAGAACCTCTTGTCCTTTTTTTAAAGTAAATCAATTTGATTAGTTATCAGGAATTCAACTTCTTTTAATCTCACCCTACCAAGATACATGAAGGATTGTCTTATCTTGATGACTTAAAACACAATGATGTGGAAATGGAATGTTGAAGGTCACTAGTGATAAGTTCATTATATGAATCCACATTTCAAATGTCCAGCATCATCAGCCTTGTCCTCTGTATTCTTAATTTCTAGGACTTTATGTGGGCACTGATACTAGGAGGCGAAAAATTGGTTTCTATTTATATAATATGAGATATGGCATGGGTAGGGCAATGGAAGGCTATGGGTTACGTCACTGCTATGTGATTATCATATATTAATGTTGGTACAGATTGAGATTGCTAATTTGTTTGAAAGAAGTTTATGTCTTCTTTGGGTGTTTTTTTTTTCAAAAGCCCCAGACAATGAATAAGGAATTTTCACACTTATCTCTACTTCTTTAAATGCTGGTTTAGCTGCATAATGTGTTGTGACTCTGGATGCAAAAGGGAGTGAAGTTAGTACAGTGTGATGTAATTTCTAGGTGGCTGTTCAGTGCTTTAGTACAGTGCATTCATAACCAAAATCTTGTGCAGTATAAGTTGATGACCTTACCTGTTCTCGGTTTTTATACTCCATAATGACTTTTCCTTTCTAACTTACACATATTAATTGAATACATCATTTCCCACTCTATTTGCTCATCTGTCTCGGAGTTTATGATGCCCAGATATGGAGATTACACCGACTTATAACAAATCAAAATTTCTAAATATCAGAGACGGATACATATTAGCATAATAATCTATATAATGCAGGTCAAGAAAAAAAGTATTGAGTCTTCAATCTTAATCAGTCGAATTGCAATTTTTTAGTCTTTTGAATGCCTGGTTTTTTATGTCTTGGTGAGTGGGTAGATGTCTAATGAGCTTGAGTTCAGGAATCTTATTTTGAGTGGATCAAGTTTGGAGTCATACTTTGGTCATAGGTTCGTGGATCGGTTTCAATTCCATCGACACAATTTGATGGGATAAGCCTTGTTTTTTTCTGTTTTTTTTTCTTCTAGCAATGATCATATAATGTAAAAGGAAAAATGTTAGAAATAGTCCTGTGTGCAGTCTTTATATGCTGTGATTTTTTTTAAAGACGCATACTTCGTGGAACGAATCATATGCTCTCATATAAATGAAGTATATGACTACATGTGGATCACTTGTAGAAGTGAAAAATTACATGCTTCTTTTAATGAGGTATATATCTTATTAGAGACATGAGACTGCATGTGGGGCTGTAAATGAGACGGTAACAACACTTGATGTAAAAGTATATGGTACAATTTGAGTTTCCAGTATGTGACATAGATGTATTGGTCATGTATGAGTTTTATGTATCATAGCTTATTTCGCTCATCAGAGGGTAGGCTTATTCTCTTTCATACAGCCCAATTTATCCGCTAGATTTTGAATGTTTGTCTGAATTGTCTTAGTATTGATGAGCTCTCATAGTCCAGGAAAAGATGACCCAGTGTTGATTGATCTCTTGTTGTCTAGAGAAAATGTCAAATACATAGTGGTTCTTTTTTCTACTTTTTTTTGCTTTTTTGTTTTTGTTTTTTTTCTTCTCTTATGGAACTTTCTTTGCTGATGCATATCGTACAAGGTGTAAGCATACTCCTGATAAAGTTAGACTTGGAAAGTAAAGTATACTGCCATTAATTTACACCCCGCATAGTAAACCTTAATCTTGAACGGGTAATAGAAATCTGGTTGGATTATTGGGTTGATCAGTTGATATATATTCTGATGTAAAATATTGGCCATTGATACATGCTCCTATATTTTCTTAAAAAATACATGTAAATTGTTGATAAAAACAATTCAGATTTGGAAATGTACACAAAGTTGAATTTTCCTTGTGGTGCAAGTTTTTTTTGCATGGCATGATTTGCAAGAGGCTGGTGCATCAGATGGCCTGAAGAACAATGCATATATATTCTCTCTTTTATTTAAATTATTTAAACCATTGACACTGAGTATTCTGATACTTTCTGCTCTTAAGACAGTGACGCAGAAGGTCAAAGACAGCAAGAAAAGTGATGGCATCTTTTTTCATGAGGTATTTTGAGCTTATTGCATAGAACCTTTAAATTCATTATACACAGATATATGCCTTTGTTCTTTCTTTTTTTTATAATTTTAACTGCATGTAGAACATTTTTAGATGGAGAATTAATATATATCTAAGTTTGATAAGTTCTTGGAACAGAGCTTTAAGGTTGTAGATCTGATCATCTTTGATCTTACATATCTTGGTTTCCATTTGTTATTTAGAGACAAATCAGGCATTAATATCCTTTCATTTGTTGCCTGAACAGGAAGTTGATTGGTGGGAAGAACTTCTTCATGAAAAAATATATAAAGAAGTTGATTATAGTGGCAAAATGGTTTTGCTGCTTGACATTCTTTCTATGAGTTCTGAGATGGGAGATAAGGCTTTGGTTTTTAGCCAAAGCTTGACGACTCTAGATCTCATAGAACTATTTCTTTCACGGTTACCTCAAAAAGGAAGAGAAGGCAAATGTTGGAAACAAGGAAAAGACTGGTATAGGTATGTGCATGCTGTCTTATTATTGCAGTCAATTAAATAGAAAGGTGTCCATGATTTGAATATCTCATCCTCATACATTCAGTCATGCTCGACTATCTAAGGACCTTAATCCGAAATTATATTCTTTGGATCAGGAAAACTGAGATAAACTTACATATCATTGATGCACTTCATATGCCTGTAATGTAGTATCCGTTGCAAAAACTACGGTTTCTGTTCTCATACACCATGAACCATGGTCTAAAGATACTGTGATTGCTTGTGTTGTATTTTACTAGTTGGAGAATTGGATTCCAGCAATCTTTGTGATAGTTACAATCTTGATGAAAAAGTTAATACATGTGCTTGGTATCCATTATATCCACAGAAAAGAACACGCACATTCTTATAATATATGTGCAAATTGTTAGAAATTCGTGTGGGCATTGAATTTCTGGCTCACCCAAGTGGGGTTCTACCCAACCTCAAGTTTATGATAACAACAAATATTAGTTTTTTTTTCCAAAAAAATATATTAGATGCAATAAACCTGGAAACCCTAGGCAAATATCTATATATAATGGAGAAGGCTAGATGTATGTTTTCTTTCTGAAAAGATCATTTATCTGTCAATGTGGTGAACAGGCTAGATGGAAGTACAGAGGGATCTGAACGGCAGAAGATTGTTGAGAGATTTAATGACCCCACAAATAAGAGGGTGAAATGCACTTTGATATCAACTCGTGCAGGATCTTTGGGAATTAACCTACATGCAGCTAACCGTGTAATTATCATTGATGGTTCTTGGAATCCAACTAATGATCTTCAAGCCATATATCGTGTTTGGAGGTATGAATTGTATCGATGTTACATAAATGAAGAGTGATATATTTACATCATCTGTTAATGTAACAGCCCAATGCATGCAGGTACGGGCAAAGCAAACCAGTTTATGCTTATAGGTTGATGGCACATAAAACCATGGAGGAAAAAATTTACAAACGACAGGTGAAGTGGAGGATATCTGCATATTTAAACTGACAGACTTTTGTATATCTGTTCATAAGACTAAATGCAATTCATATCGTGAAACCTGATTTAACTAATATGGAGACAATGGAAAGTAAAACTGCTATCTAATTATGGTGATAGAGAAAAGTTACATGTACAGGTAACGAAAGAAGGTCTGGCTGCAAGGGTGGTTGATCGTCAGCAAATACACCGGACCATGTCCAAAGAGGAGGTCCTACATCTCTTTGACTTTGGTGATGATGAGAACCCAGATGTGCCATTGCTCCAGTGCCAAGAGGGAACAGAGCCCTCCTCTCAGAATTTGGTTGTTAAAGTTGTAGATTCTTTGGTGCAGAAATCCTTACCCTCTTCCAGTGGTGGAAGCTCATCTGATAAGGTTATGGACGGTCTGCTTAACCGACATTATTCACGGTACTGCACATTTTCTCACATGAGCTTGTGATTTTTTTTATATAGCTGCTGGCTTCTTTGATATGTATGTATATATATATATATATTTACGGTAAGATGCTAGCTTCTCTGATATTCGTTCCTTCAAAATACATTCTTTCTTGCCCTAAATGGTTGTGATGTTTTGTGGCAAATTGTAAGCACTGTGCATGAATCAAATAATCTATCTTTCACGTGCCATCGTACATCATTGATATAGAGCTAAAGACCTGAACCCAGAGCTTTTGCGAAGCATAAAAGGCCAATTCAAGACAATCACCTAGGTTTTTCATTCTACATGGCTTTTTTTTATCACTATGATCATGTTGTAAAAGATTTGTGCACCTCTAACACTGTATGGAAAGTTAATTTTCAAATATTAATAATCAGTCCATATGATGCATCTCTACACTGTAGTTTAAGCTACTTTTCCATTTTCAAAAAAATCCAGCAACCCATATCGAGCTAATTTATGCATTGCTAAGTCCACTCTTTTTAATCTCATGACAAAAGAACAAGCAATCTATTTAGAGCCAAAACTGAGGCTTCCATAAAGATGAGCTTCTATTACTTTATTAGAGATTAAATTGAAATAAAGATTCAGCTTCGGATATATTAGGGATTAGCATCTATTACTACTAGAGATGCAACAATGGTCCTGATCATATAGCCCATGTTCACCGATAGGGTAAAGCCCAAATAAAGGATAATTATTTGGTTATGATAAATATATGGTAGTAGTTTGGTATGGTTTTATTGATACTGGTACCTGGCCCTTTGCCCCTTCCTGATCCGGGTAGAATGTCTAGCTTTCTTCAAAAAACAATGTTCCTGATCTTATAGCCCATGTTCACAGATAGGATAAAACCCAAATAAAGAATAATTATTTGGTTATGATAAATATATGGTAGTTATATTTTTATTTGGATGTGAAATTCTTATTCTGATCATGATAGTTGGTTATGAAGTATAAAAAGTAGGATAAATCTACCCTTGGGAGAACCTAGATTTCATATCCTTGGAATATCCTGGGCTTCATGGGATATGAGGATCACTCTTTAAGTAAATAAATAACTTAATGGACTTATTCCAATTCCTATCCCTATTCTTGATTTATCCTTGAACCAAATGTGGGCATAGAGCTGGATAGAAACTTTTGCCAACAAAGTACAATTCACAAATGCTGAAGGGGGGGGGGGGGTGTCTGAGAAAATTTCTCGCTGACATTCTGAGCTTGATATTTTGTGTAATTTTTTTCCCAGTTGGATCGCTCATTACCATGAGCACGAGACACTACTTCAAGAGAATGAGGAGGAGAGACTGACAAAAGAGGAGCAAGACATGGCCTGGGTGGTGTTCCAACGATCATTGGAATGGGAGGAGGTTCATAGGGTTTCATTAGATGAACCGGACCAAACATCGGCCATAAATCACACATCCCGAGCGGTGACCAGTCAAACACAGACCAAGGGCAGTTCGAAGAACCGATCGGTCTACCAGAGGAAATGCAACAACCTCAAGCACATGCTGACTCTAAGAAGCCAGGGAATCAAATCAGGATCCAGCACCGTTTGTGGGGACTGTGGCATGCAGATCAGCTGGGATAATCTAAAGGATGGGAAATCAAGGTGAAACACACATCTCCCGTGACGTATGTTAATTTTGTGATTTTGTTGGTTTTTTGTATATTCTCTGCCCCTATATTAATTTTTTGGTTGGAGTATATGCATTGATGGGGGGTGATTCCTTCAGAGTGGTAGATGAAGGAATGTTGTTTAATAGCAGTAAATATTATACAGGCGTGAAAGTCGTGTTAGTCTGATGAGTAGACCTCACAAGAAATCATTGTCAATATCATATGTTAGTCTGATCAGTAGACCTCACAAGAAATCATTGTCAATATGTAAATTGTCACAGTTGATTTTTGGTGCTTAATTCAGGCTGCCATGCTTTTTTGGACAAGGGGAGAAGAAACCCTTTGTATTAAAAGTGACCGACTTGATGATTGCAGAGAAACTTGTGGTTACATGGTTGTTTCTTCATCTTTGTTTGTTAGTTTTGAATTTTTAGTGACAATGGAGCAGGTTTTGGAGGCTGAGTTTTTCAGTTCTAAGTTCTCTAGATTTGTACATCGATTAATTCAATATGTTTTGCAGCTCCATCAGCAACCCAGAAGCAATCTCTTAGCCGCTTATACAGTGCGACAGTACATTAGTAGTGCATGTTTTTTTATAGTGCATACATTAGTAGTGCATGTTTTTTGATAGTGCATTAGTAGTGTATGCTTCTTTTTTTTCCATTTTTTGGAAGAACAAAAATTATACTAGTGACAACATTGTATATTTCACTTTTCATGATAGCTGAGTGTATACTTTTTTTAAAAAAGAAAACTGATGTCGATTGCGAATGAGACTATATGAGGTTGAACACATTTTCTCTGTGTTTATTTAACATCTTTTTGGTTGGAGCTCTATTACATAGTTTTTTTTACAGTCTCAAATGCAGTATTGTATATCTCATTAGCTCATCTACTCACTATATTAAAGAATATATCTTATTAAAAAAATTCATATAAAATTCTATAAATGATATCATTCAATTCATTAGAGTGTGTATTTCACTTTTTATAAAAATATATACTTCATAGATGATGTATATGATTTAAAAGAAAATGAAAACACGTCTGAATGTAACACTTCTTTTTGTTGGGTCAATGTCATTGAATTTTTTCTTTAAAAATATAGTGGAATATTTTGGATCCCCAGGGGAAAAAACCTGTTGGTTAAAGACTTTCACGTTTGGCTATTAAAATGTTGCAAAATTATCATAATTCAACACATACGCAATCCAGTTCACAGTCCTGTACATATCCCACAATCCTCGTTATGGAACATGTGATTTTTCCTTGATAAAGTATATAAATTAACAAAAGTAAGATTCTGATTTCATTACTAAAGTTTAAAAAACTCAAAAACATGTGATGAAACTGATGCTGTAACATTATCCAATCTATAAAACACATTGAAATAGGGTTATGATAAAATTGTTTTGGATTAAACTCTGTTGCAACCAGAAAACTCAAACTATAACAAGCTTCCATGCCCAAGTCTAAGTTACCCCAAAATTCTGGACATAAAGGCTTACAAATGTGAGAGCCTCCAAAAAGGATCCCCTTTTATTGCAGATACACAAGAGGCGAACAAAAAGTTCCATCATCACAACTTTGATGAACGCCCCCATCAACCAATCAGAATGAAACAAAGATAACACAGAAACTTCACTTCTTCAGTTCCCCTGAATCACCAGGCACGCAAGCCGTGCAATTCGGAATGGCAGCAGGTGGGTAGTTCTCCATGAGACTCACACGAAATGTCCGATGCTCCACATCCTTTTCCGGGACAGTGACGAGAGCTTCCAGCATCAGTATGTCCCAATCTAGGTACCGTGACAATGAAAACCAAGTGCTACCTGAAGCATCAAACACAGCTGATCAAAATAGTGCAGTCAGTTATGTAACTTTGGTAATCTACTCAAGATATATTCCTTTTCCATGTGTGCTTTGGATGGACAATAAACCAGTGATTTCACCCACCACACTTGCGAAACTATGAGAAGAATACAACACTTGAAAAACTACGAGAAGAATATAACAAAGGCATATCATTCCTTTATTATTCGGTTATACAACCTCATACACCATCTGGGCAAACATTAGCATGAAGAGGAATTTGAGTAACCATCAATGGAAAGAGTTATCATAGCAACTGAAACAAGTGCCCTTTTTAATCATCACTCATTGTGGAAATTTTCATAACAGTACGTACTAGTAGGAATGTAGGATTTTCATCAGTACGTGCATGGATAAATGACACGTCAATCAAAAAAGTAGTGATGGGATTCCCATCAATATTCTGGAATTTTCAACTTTTTGATGGATATGTGTCATTCATCAGTTTTCATCTGTGGATATGAAATTTTTTCCAATTCTGGTGTTATTTCTCCATGTTGAATTCAATATCACCTAGACCACCATGGCACCATCTGCTCTAAGCCTTCTCAAGGGCCCATGTAAAATGCAGTACTTGAACGGTTGAACCTGACAAATAATTTTGTGACACCTTTGCTCTTTCTACATAGCTTTATAACAGAACATCACAAGATATCTTAGATCAAAATCACATCTCTATCTTAAGGTTCTGTTTAAAGTTGCTGAAACCTTGAAGAATTCACTACAGCAAAGAGAGCAATGGATCACCAGTGCAGCTTTCTATTTGAATATCGTGAGTTTTACATGGCTGCAATACAAGATAGTAGGATAATAGAAATTGGATGGAAGACATAAATGTAAGCCTGAAGAAAACAAAGTTGTGAAAAGATAATGTTGAGCCTCATATGGACAACAACAAATAAGGCTAGATTAGAAGAAAAAAAATGCCCACATACAAATCTAGGTAGTTCCATGAAACTCTCCAGGACCATATAACAAAGCATATCATGATTAGGAAATTTATCTAAAGGAATCTTAATGATTAGGAGATCCCCTGAATTAATCTTGGGGAATGGCTTTAATGTCACTTGGAACCTCATGAAGATCATGTATAAAACGAGAGCTCAGAACAGTGGAGGAGTTACTAAATAAGTGAGACCAATGTAATTAAGCGATGTCCATGTGGCTCCCTTAGAAAAGAGATAACAAGACGCACAAGTTACTAACATTAAGTTTTTAAAAATAAATTGTAGTTAATGATGAGAAACAAGAAGATGCAATTACAAGGGAAGGATGCTTATCCATGGTTCATAGATAAACCAGCACTTTTCAAATTTTAGTTCTAATAACATATGATGGACAAATAAAGAATAAAGTTCATAAAGAGCTTAAATTATAGAAAGCCTGAACAATGCCAAAAAATGCAATGAATCACATGTGCAAAATTACAAACCTTCTGGACGGACAGCTTTCAACTTGATTTTTCCTGATCCTTGTGGACCAGAAACAGGAAATGTGCAAGATAAAGTGCGCCTCTTATGAGCCACCGCAAGTGACGCATCGTACCATGGACCTCTTGAAATTGGCTCACCAAGAGCATTTATTATCTCCTGGTTCTTATTAGCCTTTTCCATCGCCTTACTGAAAGGAATGAATCCAGCAAACAAAAGGTAAGGACAAACAAGTTATTTCTCAGCATATGCTTGTTAAATTGAGCAAGTATCCTTTTTTTGGGGGGGTTATTCTTTTTCACCAGATTCCCATTCATGTAAACCATGCCTATTATACTGAAAACAACAAAAGCACAAGATTTGCATGGAGTGGAGATGATGGTTTAACTCATGCACATTGCGACTACTAGTTCAACTGAGATACAGTATTAGCATATTTAGTCTATGCTTAGATCACCAAAAAATTTCATGTGCTTTTTAGCAAATACCCTTGAGTAAAATAGAGATCATCTGATTTAATAAAAATCACATTTTATCTGTCACTTGTGGGAAGATATCTCCTTTACATAACGAATCGTCTCTTCCACTTTCAGTCACTTACCTATGCAGGAACTAAAACATTCTGTCCTACTTAGGTTCGGGGTCAGCTTATTTAACATGTGATTATCATTTATTTTGTTGTAGAAACGTACTGCAATGTTTAAAATGTTTTTCACCTAAGAAACACAGATGGCACAAATACATTGGACACATGTCCAAAATTCAAAAACAATTTTATAACTTCCGGATATCAATGGACACACATGGCACTTATGCGAGACGATGTTGTAACATTTTTTTTCCTAATAACTATTGTAAGGTTTATCCTCGCATAAAGCCTAGTGATGTAATCTTAATTGAATTGAGTTCTATCAACTTTTTATAGTATATAGATACGTGCACTTTTTTAGAAAATCATAACTTTCTTGGTTGGCGCGTCTTTGTCATGTTCGTGTCATAGTTTTTCAAGATTTATTGTGTCACCATGTCTGCATTGTGTTGCGTCTATGTCCTGGTCCGTTCCCATGCTCCATAGGCTGGCATATATATGTATACTTACATGCTACTGACAGAACTTTTCATGTAAATAATCCGGCAGTTTGCAACTGAGGTTTTTTTTTTTTTTTTTG
>CM060878.1:2681075-2724576 GCA_030737845.1 Acorus calamus | reverse complement strand
AAAAATATATAAAGAAGTTGATTATAGTGGCAAAATGGTTTTGCTGCTTGACATTCTTTCTATGAGTTCTGAGATGGGAGATAAGGCTTTGGTTTTTAGCCAAAGCTTGACGACTCTAGATCTCATAGAACTATTTCTTTCACGGTTACCTCAAAAAGGAAGAGAAGGCAAATGTTGGAAACAAGGAAAAGACTGGTATAGGTATGTGCATGTTGTCTTATTATTGCAGTCAATTAAATAGAAAGGTGTCCATGAATCTCATCCTCATACATTCAGTCATGCTCGACTATCTAAGGACCTTAATCCGAAATTATATTCTTTGGATCAGGAAAACTGAGATAAACTTACATATCATTGATGCACTTCATATGCCTGTAATGTAGTATCCGTTGCAAAAATTATGGTTTCTGTTCTCATACACCATGAACCATGGTCTAAAGATACTGTGATTGCTTGTGTTGTATTTTACTAGTTGGAGAATTGGATTCCAGCAATCTTTGTGATAGTTACAATCTTGATGAAAAAGTTAATACATGTGCTTGGTATCCATTATATCCACAGAAAAGAACACGCACATTCTTATAATATATGTGCAAATTGTTAGAAATTCGTGTGGGCATTGAATTTCTGGCTCACCCAAGTGGGGTTCTACCCAACCTCAAGTTTATGATAACAACAAATATTAGTTTTTTTTTCCAAAAAAATATATTAGATGCAATAAACCTGGAAACCCTAGGCAAATATCTATATATAATGGAGAAGGCTAGATGTATGTTTTCTTTCTGAAAAGATCATTTATCTGTCAATGTGGTGAACAGGCTAGATGGAAGTACAGAGGGATCTGAACGGCAGAAGATTGTTGAGAGATTTAATGACCCCACAAATAAGAGGGTGAAATGCACTTTGATATCAACTCGTGCAGGATCTTTGGGATTAACCTACATGCAGCTAACCGTGTAATTATCATTGATGGTTCTTGGAATCCAACTAATGATCTTCAAGCCATATATCGTGTTTGGAGGTATGAATTGTATCGATGTTACATAAATGAAGAGTGATATATTTACATCATCTGTTAATGTAACAGCCCAATGCATGCAGGTACGGGCAAAGCAAACCAGTTTATGCTTATAGGTTGATGGCACATAAAACCATGGAGGAAAAAATTTACAAACGACAGGTGAAGTGGAGGATATCTGCATATTTAAACTGACAGACTTTTGTATATCTGTTCATAAGACTAAATGCAATTCATATCGTGAAACCTGATTTAACTAATATGGAGACAATGGAAAGTAAAACTGCTATCTAATTATGGTGATAGAGAAAAGTTACATGTACAGGTAACGAAAGAAGGTCTGGCTGCAAGGGTGGTTGATCGTCAGCAAATACACCGGACCATGTCCAAAGAGGAGGTCCTACATCTCTTTGACTTTGGTGATGATGAGAACCCAGATGTGCCATTGCTCCAGTGCCAAGAGGGAACAGAGCCCTCCTCTCAGAATTTGGTTGTTAAAGTTGTAGATTCTTTGGTGCAGAAATCCTTACCCTCTTCCAGTGGTGGAAGCTCATCTGATAAGGTTATGGACGGTCTGCTTAACCGACATTATTCACGGTACTGCACATTTTCTCACATGAGCTTGTGATTTTTTTTATATAGCTGCTGGCTTCTTTGATATGTATGTATATATATATATATATTTACGGTAAGATGCTAGCTTCTCTGATATTCGTTCCTTCAAAATACATTCTTTCTTGCCCTAAATGGTTGTGATGTTTTGTGGCAAATTGTAAGCACTGTGCATGAATCAAATAATCTATCTTTCACGTGCCATCGTACATCATTGATATAGAGCTAAAGACCTGAACCCAGAGCTTTTGCGAAGCATAAAATGCCAATTCAAGACAATCACCTAGGTTTTTCATTCTACGTGGCTTTTTTTTATCACTATGATCATGTTGTAAAAGATTTGTGCACCTCTAACACTGTATGGAAAGTTAATTTTCAAATATTAATAATCAGTCCATATGATGCATCTCTACACTGTAGTTTAAGCTACTTTTCCATTTTCAAAAAAATCCAGCAACCCATATCGAGCTAATTTATGCATTGCTAAGTCCACTCTTTTTAATCTCATGACAAAAGAACAAGCAATCTATTTAGAGCCAAAACTGAGGCTTCCATAAAGATGAGCTTCTATTACTTTATTAGAGATTAAATTGAAATAAAGATTCAGCTTCGAATATAATTGGGATTAGCATCTATTACTACTAGAGATGCAACAATGCTCCTGATCTTATAGCCCATGTTCACAGATGGTAAAGCCTAAATAAAGGATAATTATTTGGTTATGATGAATATATGGTAGTAGTATGGTATGGTTTTATGGATACTGGTACCTGGGCTTTCCTGATCTGTGATAGATCGTCTAGCTTTCTTCAAAAAACAATGTTCCTGATCTTATAGCCCATGTTCACAGATAGGATAAAACCCAAATAAAGAATAATTATTTGGTTATGATAAATATATGGTAGTTTATTTTTATTTGGATGTGAAATTCTTATTCTGATCATGATAGTTGGTTATTAAGTATAAAAAGTAGGATAAATCTACCCTTGGGAGAACCTAGATTCTATATCCTTGGAATATCCTGGGCTTCATGGGATATAAGGATCACTCTTTAAGTAAATAAAATAACTTAATGGACTTATTCCAATTCCTAACCCTATCATTGATTTATCCTTGAACCAAATGTGGGCATAGAGCTGGATAGAATTGGATAGAAACTTTTGCCAACAAAGTATAATTCACAAATGCCGATGGGGGGTTTAGAAAATCCATCCTCATTTTGATTTCTCACTGACATTCTGAGCTTGATATTTTGTGTATTTTTTTTCAGTTGGATCGCTCATTATCATGAGCACGAGACACTACTTCAAGAGAATGAAGAGGAGAGACTAACAAAAGAGGAGCAAGACATGGCTTGGGTGGTGTTCCAACGATCATTGGAATGGGAGGAGGTACATAGGGTTTCATTAGATGAACTGGACCAAACATCGGCCATAAATCACACATCCCCAGCAGTGACCAGTCAAACACAGACCAAGGGCATTTCGAAGAACCAATCCGTCTACCAGAGGAAATGCAACAACCTCGCGCACATGCTGACTCTAAGAAGCCAGGGAATCAAATCAGGATCCAGCACCGTTTGTGGGGACTGTGGCATGCAGATCAGCTGGGATAATCTAAAGGATGGGAAATCAAGGTGAAACGCACATCTCTAGGGCCGTGACGAACCCGACGGGTAACCCAATTTTTACATGTTAGTTGACCAAATCGGGTTCGGGTGGCCAATGGGTTGATCACAAATCGGGTTGTTGGTTGGCCTCACTCACAACCCGACTCAACCCGAACCCGTAAATTAATAGTAAAAAAAAATATTCTCTGTAGCCTAATATGAGTAGTCCAAATTTTATATTAGCTATTTACGGATTTGGTTGATTTATTTAATTTACACATAATGAGTTCGGGTTGGGTCGATTGGTCCATGGATTGAAAATCATTGGGGTCGGGTTATGGGGGGTGATTCGGGTTGGGTCTTAGGGTTGAGTAGTTTAGAATTCAGAGTGGTTGGGGTCAGAACCCAACCCGCCCGAGTGAGCCCTACACATCTCCCATGACATGAATGTTGTTTTTTTGTAATAGCCCCTATATTATTTTTTTGTTGGAAATATTATACAGGCGTGAAAGTCGTGTTAGTCTGATGAGTAGACCTCACAAGAAATCATTGTCAATATCATATGTTAGTCTGATCAGTAGACCTCACAAGAAATCATTGTCAATATGTAAATTGTCACAGTTGATTTTTGGTGCTTAATTCAGGCTGCCATGCTTTTTTGGACAAGGGGAGAAGAAACCCTTTGTATTAAAAGTGACCGACTTGAATGATTGCAGAGAAACTTGTGGTTACATGGTTGTTTCTTCATATTTGTTTTGTTAGTTTTGAATTTTTAGTGACAGTGGAGCTGGAGGCTGAGTTTTTCAGTTCTAAGTTCTCTAGATTTGTATATCCGGTGCTGATTAATTCAGTCTGTTTTGCAGCCCCATCTGCAACCCAAAAGCGATCTCTTAGCCGCTTATACAGTGCGACAGTACATTAGTAGTGCATGTTTTTTTATAGTGCATACATTAGTAATGCATGATTTTTGATAGTGCATTAGTAGTGTATGTTTTTTTTTTCCATTTTTTCAAAGAACAAAAATTATACTAGTGATAACATTGTATATTTCACTTTTCATGATAGCTGAGTGTATATTTTTTTTAAGAAGAAAACTGATGTGGGCTGCGGATGAGACTATATAAGGTTGAACACATTTTCTGTGCTTTTTTAACATCTTTTTGGTTGGAGCTCTGTTTCACAGTTTTTTTTACAATCTCAAATGCAGTCTTATGTACCACATTAGATCCTCTACTCACTGTATTGAAATATATATCTCATTGAAAATTTTTCACATAGAATTCTATAAATGATATCATTCAATTAATTGAATTGTATATTTCACTTTTTATAAAAATATATATCTCATAGATGATGTATATGACTTGAAAAAAATGAAAACTCGTCTGAATGTAACATTTCTTTTTGTTGGGTCAATGCCATTGAATTTTTTCTTTAAAAATATAATGGAATATTTTGGATCCCCAGGGGAAAAAACCTGTTGGTTAAAGACTTTCACGTTTGGCTATTAAAATGTTGCAAAATTATCATATTCAACACATACGCAATCCAGTTTACAGTCCTGTACATATCCCATAATCCTCGTTATGGAACATGTAATTTTTCTTTGATAAAGTATATAAATTTACGAAAGAAAGATTCTGATTTCATTACTAAAGCATACAAATTTTAAAAACTCAAAAACATGTGATGAAACTGAGGCTGTAACATTATCCAATCTATAAAACACACTGAAATAGGGTTATGATAAAATTGTTTTGGATTAAACTCTGTTGCAACCAGAAAACTCAAACTATAACAAGCTTCCATGCCCAAGTCTAAGTTACCCCAAAATTCTGGACATAAAGGCTTATAAATGTGAGATCCTCCAAAAAGGATCCCCTTTTATTGCAGATTCACAAGAGGCGAACAAAAAGTTCCATCATCACAACTTTGATGAACGCCCCCATCAACCAATCAGAATGAAACAAAGATAACACAGAAACTTCACTTCTTCAGTTCTCCTGAATCACCAGGCACGCAACCTGTGCAATTCGGAATGGCAGCAGGTGAGTAGTTCTCCATGAGACTCACACGAAATGTCCGATGCTCCACATCCTTTTCCGGGACAGTGACGAGAGCTTCCAGCATCAGTATGTCCCAATCTAGGTACCGTGACAATGAAAACCAAGTGCTACCTGAAGCATCAAAGGCAGCTGATCAAAATAGTGCAGTCAGTTGTGTAACTTTGGTAATCTACTCATGATATATTCCTTTTCCATGTGTGCTTTGGATGCACAATAAACCAGTGATTTCACCCACCACACTTTTTTTTGGTAAAGTCAAAATTGTATTCCACTATAATATTGACAAAATTACAACAGTTCAATATATGAAGACTAGAAGATTCAGCCCAGAATTGAACATTCTTCCAAGAAAAACTACACCATGAGAAGAATATAACAAAGGCATATCATTCCTTTATTATTCGGTTATACAACCTCATACACCATCTGGGCAAACATTAGCATGAAGAGGAATTTGAGTAACCATCAATGGAAAGAGTTATCATAGCCCTGTCCTCCGAAGGGACCCATGAGCTAGCTTTCACAACCTTGTGGTGGAGGGGTCCCTTTTTTTGAACAAAGGGTGGGCTCTTCATGTGGACTCCAAAACTCTTGCAACCTGGATGTGGTGTTAAATAGCTTTGAGTTTGGTATTGGAGAGCTTCTCTTTGATGTCCCTTTTGAACAGTACGTACTAGTAGGAATGTAGGATTTTCATCAGTACGTGCATGGATAAATGACACGTCAATCAAAAAAGTAGTGATGGGATTCCCATCAATATTCTGGTGGAATTTTCAACTACGTTTTGATCTTCATCGGATATGTGTCATTAGTGATGGGATTCATCAGTTTTCATCTATGGATATGAAATTTTTTTCCAATTCTGGTGTTATTTCTCCATGTTGAAAATATCACCTAGACCACCATGGCACCATCTGCTCTAAGCCTTCTCAAGGGCCCATGTAAAATGCAGTACTTGAACCTGACAAATAATTTTGTGACACCTTTGCTCTTTCTACATAGCTTTATAACAGAACATCACAAGATATCTTAGATCAAAATCACATCTCTATCTTAAGGTTCTGTTTAAAGTTGCTGAAACCTTGAAGAATTCACTACAGCAAAGAGAGCAATGGATCACCAGTGCAGCTTTCTATTTGAATATCGTGAGTTTTACATGGCCGCAATACAAGATAGTAGGGTAATAGAAATTGGATGGAAGACATAAATGTAAGCCTGAAGAAAACAAAGTTGTTAAAAGATAATGTTGAGCCTCATATGGACAACAACAAATAAGGCTAGATTAGAAGAAAATGCCCACATACAAATCTAGGTAGTTCCATGAAACTCTCCAGGACCATATAACAAAGCATATCATGATTAGGAAATTTATCTAAAGGAATCTTAATGATTGGGAGATCCCCTGAATTAATCTTGGGGAATGGCTTTAATGTCACTTGGAACCTCATGAAGATCATGTATAAAACGAGAGCTCAGAACAGTGGAGGAGTTTCTAAATAAGTGAGACCAATGTAATTAAGCGATGTCCATGTGGCTCCCTTAGAAAAGAGATAACAAGACGCACAAGTTACTAACATAAAGTCTTTAAAAATAAATTATAGCTAATGATGAGAAACAAGAAGATGCAATTACAAGGGAAGGATGCTTATCCATGGTTCATAGATAACCAGCACTTTTCAAATTTTAGTTGCTAATAACATATGATGGACAAATAAAGAATAAAGTTCATAAAGAGCTTAAATTATAGAAAGCCTGAACAATGCCAAAAAAATGCAATGAACCACATGTGCAAAAATACAAACCTTCTGGACGGACGGCTTTCAACTTGATTTTTCCTGATCCTTGTGGACCAGAAACAGGAAATGTGCAAGATAAAGTGCGCCTCTTATGAGCCACCGCAAGTGACGCATCGTACCATGGACCTCTTGAAATTGGCTCACCAAGAGCATTTATTATCTCCTGGTTCTTATTAGCCTTTTCCATCGCCTTACTGAAAGGAATGAATCCAGCAAACAAAAGGTAAGGACAAACAAGTTATTTCTCAGCATATGATTGTTAAATTGAGCAAGTATCTTTTTTTTGGGGGGGGGGGGGGGGGTTCTTCTTTTTCACCAGATTCCCATTCATGTAAACCATGCCTATTATACTGAAAACAACAAAAGCACAAGATTTGCATGGAGTGGAGATGATGGTTTAACTCATGCACATTGCGACTACTAGTTCAACTGAGATACAGTATTAACATATTTAGTCTATGCTTAGATCACCAAAAAATTTCATGTGCTTTTTAGCAAATACCCTTGAGTAAAATAGAGATCATCTGATTTAATAAAAATCACATTTTATCTGTCACTTGTGGGAAGATATCTCTTTTACGTAACGAATCGTCTCTTCCACTTTCAGTCACTTACCTATACAGGAACTAAAACATTCTGTCCTACTTAGGTTCGGGGTCAGCTTATTTAACATGTGATTATCATTTATTTTGTTGTAGAAACGTACTGCAATGTTTAAAATGTTTTTCACCTAAGAAACACAGATGGCACAAATACATTGGACACGTGTCCAAAATTCAAAAACAATTTTATAACTTCCGGATATCAATGGACACACATGGCACTTATGCGAGATGATGTTGTAACATTTTTTTTCCTAATAACTATTGTAAGGTTTATCCTCGCATAAAGCCTAGTGATGTAATCTTAATTGAATTGAGTTCTATCAACTTTTTATAGTATATAGATATGTGCACTTTTTTGGAAAATCATAACTTTCTTGGTTGGCGCGTCTTTGTCATGTCCGTGTCATAGTTTTTCAAGATTTATTGTGTCACCATGTCTGCATTGTGTTGCGTCTATGTCCTGGTCCGTTCCCATGCTCCATAGGCTGGCATATATATGTATACTTACATGCTACTGACAGAACTTTTCATGTAAATAATCCGGCAGTTTGCAACTGAGGTTTTTTTTTTTTTTTTTGAAATGCTATCTATCTTCCATGGACAAAATTTAAACATATGCGTGAGTCATTATTGTTGTTTCTTCAGATAAATGGCCTCACTTTTTCAAGTTATCTAAGATCTCTTCTTCCTAATAACCCACTCCACTGAATTTAATAGATCTTCTTGAAGTCCCCACAACCACCAAAATTGCCCGCTTTCCCCCCTCTAAAATCAGCATAGTTGAAGACATAAACACATCGAAATCTCACAAGAGAGGTTCAACAGATATTCACAAAAACTCACAAGACTAATCAATTTACATATAAAAAAAAGATGATGAGAATAAGTAAACCTAGTGCATCCATAATAGATGCCGAGATCGTCGAGAGCGCTCAGTGCCAAACCCCCAGTCAGGCTCAACAACACCGCCGACACCGCCGTCCGCCCCAAAGACTTCACCTTTCCGGCCTCCGCCGCCGCCGAAGCCGTTGAGAACCTGAGATTTCAGATGGGTCTTTGAATTTCCTTCTATAACAATAATAGTAATCACAGACAAGCAATAAAGATTCAATCTTTTTTTCTTTTTTCACCTGGGTGAGAAGGGTTTATGTGGGTAGGGTGTCAGAGAGGCCAATCTTCTCCCCAACATCGATTACCTCCACTTACGATGACCAAAAAAAAAAAATTCTTTTATGGAAGCTCGGATCAACAAATGAATTCTGAAACCTATTTGAGGCGATTTGGATTGGGTCGACTCGCTAGTGAGTCCAAATTAAAACCAGTTGAACCGACTTTGTTGTCGTTTGTCCAATTTAAACCATTCATTCTTCAAAATGGGAAACTTGGACCTTTCGGCCCCATATGTTTTGGTTAAGTAATGACCATGAATTTAGTCTACTTTTTTTTTAATTTTTAGTTTTAAGTCATTTAATAAGTTTTAATCCCTACATTTAAAGATAATTCAGTGTTGGGAGGGACTTATTCCTAAATGTTATTTGTTTTTTATCTGGGAAGGACAATTTAAATTATCATTTAAATGTAGGGACTAAAACCAAAATTAAATACCAATTTTTTACAGCCTAAAAATCAAATTTATTGGTGTTTGTTAATGTGTTTTAAATACCAATTTTGTCAAAATAATGTGTTGTGATTTGATATTTAAAAAAGTGTTTTTTTTTAATATTTGATGTAACAATATTTTGTTAAGGCCTTGTGGGTGAAAAATCCTATTCTAATTTTCTAATATATATGAGGATGGAAGGTGATATTCTAACTTTCTAATATTTTTTATTGAATGGGATGAGTGTATCATTTCATGATGTATCACTATCAAATGGGACCTCCTTGCATACGTTCTCTCGCCTAGCGCGGCAGACGAGATGCATGCGTCCTTGCGGACGATCCGGGTTGATTCCCAGTAATACCCCCACTCTTGTGGAGAGTTTAAGCTGGGTTTTGGGCCTTGTACCCTATGTGTACTTATCTCCTGTGGACCTTGTTTGCTGGATCATTGGACATTTTCTTAACTGTTGATTATGTTTTGAAACATGGTTTCTTTCCCATTTTTTTAATGCTACATAGCTGTGGTTTCTTTCCCATTTTGTTAATGCTACATAGCTGTGGGAGGGTCGAGTTGTAAAACATCTACGTATGTAAGGTCATATTAACAAGAATAATGATAGAGAGTTTTATGTGTAGTCTACGTACACTTATATTTTTTAAAAGTAGTATACCTTATCTAATGAGGCATATACTTTCGTAAGAGAATGTATATTCTTTCATGAGGAATTGCATACTCATTTCATGAAAAATGTAAAAAATTGTTTATACATTGTTTGACAGCTATTAAAGTATATGGGTTGTCTGTGAGACTATTAGTGCAGAGTACAATGTAACAACGCTATTTTAGCAATTTCGGTGTTTTCAGGAGGCGTGTTGTAATTTTAAGATCTAAAATGATAAGAACCTTCCTCTAAATTTTTTGTGAACATGGAATAATATGTGATTAACCAGGGGTGAAGGAAAGTAACCAAACAGTATATCTTTTGTGTAACAAACATTGATGATTTTGATAGTTCAGTTTCTGTCCCAGGAAGAGAAGAGGAACAATGTAAGAAAACATAAATGATCATCTATTTTGACCATCAAACCAACTTGACTATAGATTTATCATCTCAAACAAATGATTTTTAACTTCACTTGATCCATAAAGAAAAAAACATGCAGTACATGCACTAGCAGGGAAGTTCTGTTTTCATAGTAGTTCAAACCTGTTAAAACAAAACAATTTCAATCCTAGATGGGGCTGCCAAACGCTTTGAACTCAATAGATGTTCTTGGAGATGACAAGCTTTCGCTCGTGCTCCCGTTCGATCCCCTCACCAGCTCTTCATGCACTTCCTTCTCTTCATGAATGGCTTCCAATCTGCTCCTCCAAGCTTGTGTTACTCCACCCAAGAAGTCCATTTCAGCAGCCATTATTAGTGAATCCATATCAAAGTTCAATTCAAGGTTCATGTCCAACCTTAGCTTCTGTTCTATGACTTTCACCCATGGTTTCTCCTCCAAGATCCTGAGGAACTCATCATCCACATCAAATCCATCTTGTTCAGACATAAAACCTGAATGGCCTTCTTCTTCTGAGATCTTTGGATTGTTCAGTGTATGAGGTCTATTAGACCTCACACAGGTGGTAGTACTAGTACCTCTCTCTGGTGTTATGAAGTCTTCATCTTCGCTTTCAACCGGTTGGTCTTGCATGAAGTTTTCAATTGTGATGAACCCAGAATTTGATTTAAGCGACAGAGGAGCTCCAAGCGAAGGAGCGCCTGGTGGTGGTTGTCTTTTTGGATTTTTCCACTCTGGGAAGCAAGAGAGGCACTTGTTTTCACATTGTTCGTCGCCTGTGGCAGTTTAATGGTTAGATATCACTATATCAGTAAAGACTAGTTATTGACGTGTATTAGACTGTATACACTCACTCAATGAATCATTTCTTTGATGCTGTGATATGCGATCTTCGCCCTTCACACATCTGTAATACATGCTAACACAGAGTGCACCTCCATCCGCCAATCCAAGCAGATTGAAACGCATAGTCTTCCCTCCTAATCTTGCGTTATGATCGATACGAAAAGTACCCAGATCAGAATCTCTTTCATTTGCCAAAGACACCCATATTTCGAAACTCTCTATTGTCGAAAATTTGGTGGCACTGAAGCAGTGCAGGAAAATCTCATCGAATATCGCCATCCCTTCACGCACGCTCACTAGTTGAGTCTGATCGCCCTTTGAACGTCCCGTTCTCCAGCCCACGATCAATTCTCGACCGTTCAAGGCAGAAGGCAAGCCCGTTATGCAGTGGACTTGCAGGCACACCATGCATTTGGACCTCCACCACCGGATCTTGTCGACAGCACGCCACCATTTCAGCTTCATCTGGTGATTAGCACTGCATTGGTTTCTATTGTTCAACATATTTGGATTTGGAAGGGGTTTGATCTGGAGTTCTCTTAAATGGGGTATTGGTTGGGACTATATGGTGGTCATGATTTATTCCACCATGGGAGTCATAGAAAAGCAGGACATGAAAGGTTGGTTGGCATTATTAAATAGTATGTCCGCAAGTGATTAAACCAGTCTTTGTTTAAAGTGAGTTCAAGAAAGAAGAGTTTGCAATGTGTGCATTCTGCAGCAACAGATGCTTATCATATATTCATGCAGCAATAGAATGCAGCAACAGATGCTTATCATTCTGCACATGCAATGTGTGCATGGAATTGTTTTTCATATATTTTTTTCATGAAAAAAATAAATACTAAATGAAAATATGGAAACCATAGTCCTTGTAAAAAAAGAACATGAATATGGATAACTCCAGCATAAGCATCATTTATATCATACTACTAAAAAAAGAAGAAAGGTTTGTACCGCGCATAATTCAATTCTTTCGGTTAAATCAAACCTGTTAAACCTTGCTTTTGGCCTGTTGTTTAGACAATTCAAATTTGTCACTCAGTTTATCTGGACTTTCTTGATTTTCAAGGATGACATTTCAATCTATAATTGTTAAATGGAATATCTTACTTATACACCTCTTTTATTGTGACACCTTTAATCAATCGGTCAAGCAAAGATGTGACTTCTTGTTATACACAAAGCCTATATACGTTATAGTTGTGGGTGTTCATATTGTTATGTAGTACTTAAAAAAAATGGACATATCATCACTGTTTAGGATTGTGAGGGTAATCAGGCTTATGTGCATTTAGACCAAAATGAAAGGGTTTGGATCTTGTAGCATTGGTTTCATCAGTACTGATCAGTCTAAGACAAATGGAGTGACATGTGAGACACCTGATGTGCACGTGAGACATTGAAAAGAAGATAACCTGTATAAAATGTTTAAGTTCAATTGATATGTATTCATTTCGATCATGAGTTGTATATTTGAATTTAAATCTTACATGGACCGACTTTAATTCAATGGAACACTTTTGACGCGACAATAACAATTAACAAAGTTCATTTCACCATGACCTTGTTTAGTTCAATTCATGGGTTGTTCACTTTTGATTTGTGTATTATTTAGTTTGATCTTCAATTGTTTAGGTCAATCTAAAACTTACATTAACTGTGTATAGTTTAATGCAAATTTATATTTATTTATATCGGAGGGACCCCCATGATTGACTTTACGGTTGAGCTGGAAAGGCTACCTCCACCTGTTTGTCCCAGTCCCACGGAAAATTCTTTCGAATAATCGTCAACAAACATGTGAGTAAGTCAACGCCAAGACTCAAACTCAAGATCTATCGGTAATACCGCTAAACCCTGAACCATTGTTCAATGCAAAAGTTTTCATCCTCAAAAAATATTTTGCATATCCAACAATTGAGGTGTCTCTGTCAATCTGCTATTAGGATATGAATCTAAATGAAATACAATAAGGCAAGAATTTCCATGTATCATTACCCTTTTAAAAGTCCAGGTACATAGTTGATTATGACTAAAAAATGCTCGAGTTTGGCCTACACCACCAACTTTATTATAAGTTATTCCTTAACGAAGAAGTCCAGGCTCACATGGTCAAGTAATAAAAGGTATATGTGAAGGAATATACAAGCTATTCAACTTTGGTAGGAGATTGAAATAAAAAAAAAGTATAAAGTGGGGAGAGAACAAATACGAAAAGGGTGTTGTTAGACACATTTTTCTACAGTTCCATGTATAGTATCACATATATCTAATAAGATATATAATAAGTGAAACTTATAATTTTTATTTCTATAAATGGGTTTATATAATTCATTAGAGTATTTACTTTATTTTATGAATGTATATACATTATTACACAAAGTATACAACTTTAAAAAATTCAAAAGCATGCAAAGACTCGACGTGAAGAGGGGGTGTATGATATATTTCACATTCATATTTGATTCAAGATCTAGATCATCACATCATTTATTGACTGGAATTATCAGTCTCAATTTTAAGTTGAACCATTAATGAGTTGCTCCATTTCATTGTTAGGTGGGATGGAAAGTTCAGATGTTGGACTAAATGCTCTCCTCATGTATTTTACTGTATTTTTTTTATTGTATAGTTTTTGTTTGTTTTTGCTTTTTATTGCTATACCAATTATTCTATATAGTTGGTTTAGATGTATAATTGAAAATTTGAAATCGGATAACATCCTCTAGAGGAAAAGAGGCTTACTATCTCATCAAATTTCTCTAATTGTACATCATACAATCATAAGATGTTCCAATGCAAATAATTTCCCCTCTCTTTTTTGAATGGGATTGCAACTCTAATTCAATATATAATGTTAGGAACAGTTCGGTATACAGTTCTAGTGAGCTTTGATTTTCTTTTATTTGAGTTTATAATTATATAACATAATGTGGCATTTATAAAAAAAATAAAATATATATTTTAATAAATTACATATATTCCATAAAACTGCTTTACACAAAAAAAAACTAAAATACAAATACAAGTTATATTTAATGAATCAAACACATCAATATAATAGAGATATATATAAGATTGAACGCAAGATCACGTGTAGCGTAAAACATCACAGATGCACCAATTCACATCAGTATATTAAAGTTTATCAGAATTTGTCACTCAATAATGCAATATTTTTTTCATGTTGTCTATGATATTTTATACTACTAGGCATTCTATGTAGCCTGTTAACTTATACACTGTTATTCATTCCATATTTATTGTTAAATCTCGTGCACTGCATATTAACATGCGCATACAGGCAACGTTGAAGCACATGAATTAGAAAAAAAAATTTAATGATTAACTTAGAGATATTTTTTTAGGGTTTTTTATTTTTAGTTTTTCACATACCATCATATTTAGCAATCGCTCACTCACTTCTTTGTATTTGCGTTTTACTCTCCAGATTTAAAGGATAATTATTTTTTACTCTTTATTAGGGACTAAAAAGAAAAATAAATAATTTACAGATAAGTCTCTCATAAAGAATAAAAGCTAAAAAGAATTATCCTTTAAATCTGAGGAGTAAAACTCAAATGCAAAGAAATGAGGGAGCGATTGTTAAATATGATGGTTTATGAAGAGTTAAAAATAAAAAACATTTTTTTTAATTGGAAGTGGTCTAATTTTTTTTTTAAATGCTTAAAATTAATATCCCTAAAAAAAGCCCCTGGATTTTCACCAAAATCCCTTCATCCCCCCCATCAGCCACCCGTTCCAAAATCAACGGACACGCATCCACCGTGACAAACCCAACCATCCCCACAACGACATTTTACGAAACACCCCCCGTCACATCACAAGCCAGCGCCGACGGATACGTAGTCACAAGCGAGGGTATTTCAGTAAAAACCAATCAAAGAAACAACAAAGAAAAAGAAAGGAAACCCAACAAAAGCCATGGTGTCGACAGACAGAGAATTTCAGCGGTTCATCCGTATTAAACATCTGCATTTGTTAGAGAGAGAGAGAGAGAGAAAAAAAAGTTCTTCCTTTTAAAATCTACCGTCTTTATATGGTTCAATTCGATCTCGTCTTCTCTTTGTTTCTCTAAAAACCTTTCTCAGACAACAAAAAGAGCTCTCTTTGGTCCAGATTCGATGAACCGGAGAGAAAAACAAGAAGAATCTGTTGTATTTGTTTTTAAAGGAAAAAAAAGAATCAGTTTCTGATACCCATCACTGGATTCCTTCGCCTGCCTCTGCAACCCCTGTAAAATCTGTTTTTTTTTTTGTCTGATAATTCTTTGATTTTTCTGTTTTTTTTTTTTTTTTGGGTTTTTGTTTGATTTTTTTTTCTTTGTCGATCTAAAACGTTGACTCCTGATCTCTGTTGATTTGGGTTTATCGGGTTTATCTGTTGTATTTGTTTGTATCTGTTGATGAGATTTTTTTTTACTGTTTTGGTGATGTCTGTTGTGGTTTGGATTTGGGTTTATGATCAAAGCATTTTGTGGGTTTTGGTTGAAATGGATTCGTTAATAATTCACAGAAAGCTCGTGGAATGTTTTGAAATTTTCATTTTGCTTTCATTAAAAAGATATCATCTTTTGATACTCAGGATTCTTAGTTTTGAAAATTTATTTACTTATTATCTTTTATGGAAAAATGGGTGTTTGAGTGGACCATTTTAAAGTTAAATAGTCATTCATTTTGTTTTATTGGATGCTGTATTTGTGGATGCTTAGTGATTTTTTTGTTGTTTCTGATTGTTGGAAATATCTGTACATGACTATCATTTTGTTATTATAAAGTGCAGGATTTGTGAATCATTGGGTGACTTGTGGGATGTGATTTGAATGCTTAGTTCCTTGCTGGTTTAGTCCGTGTTCAAGATTCTGTATGAAAGTGCATTACTTGATACATGCATCGGAAGATTTGAACTTATTTTAGATTTAACAACGTCAAAAAACAAATAAAGATTGCTACTGAAGTCAAGATTAAAAAAAGCTGATTCCGGTCGCACTTCAAAAGCTAGAAGGAAGTAAAGTTCAGGTTTACCATTTTTGGGTGAGTTTTAACTTCTTTTTTTTTTTAACTTGATGAAAAATATTAATCTGTTGCTTTTTTTCCCCCCAGTTTATAATTATTCTTTGATTCTGCTGTGGTATAAAGATGTTAATATCCTATTTCTTCCATTTGATATTGCTTGTTTGAAAGTGTTGATTATACTGATACTAGGAGCATATAAATATTTGAGTGGTATATGCCTTTGTATTTAACCCATGATAATCTTGGTCATAGTATTCATGAAACCTATGTTCCTTCTAATCTCTGCACGGAAACAGGTATCAGTGTATTTTTATCTTATGCCCGTTATCCTTGATTTTCCAAAATCAGCGCGTTTGTTATATAAAAAGGGAGCCTTAAAATAAGTTATCACGCACACTTGTCACACACTTGTCTAACACATTGATTATAGAATGTATTGCTTTATATGTGAGGTCATTGTCTTGGAATTTGCTGACTTTGTGTTGCAGCATTATTTTTGGATATGTAGAATTTTTTGTGATGAATTGATTCATTGTGTTTGAGAATGGTAACTGAACTTGAAACTTCGTAATTTAGAGGGCATGGAATAGGATTGATTGAAACTTTGACTTTATGTTATGTCACGGAAATACATGCCTCTATGAACATATGTGATTTTCAAGATCTGGACACCCTGATTGAAACTTTTTAATGCCGGCAATGACTTTCTTCTTTCTTCATCTTAACAAACGATTTCTATTGTGAACAGATGCGTCCATATTTGTCATGGTTGTATGACTATTTTATTTCAGCACTAAGCAGTGTGTAATTTGCTGATTACATGATGTTGTGTTACTGTCCATGCAAACCTTTGTGGCATCAGGCATGGAAAATGGAAACTAAAATCCATAATGTTTTATTTTATTATTATTATTTTTTCTTTGCATGCTCGTTTCCTTGATTTTCCAAATTCAACGTGTTTGATATAAAAATGAAATAGAAAAATTCTTTACTGAGCACATTTGCCTGACTCATTGATTATAGAACATGTGTTGTTACATATTGTGATGTCATTATCTTGGAACTTACTGACTTTGCAGCGTTATTTTTTAATATTTAGAATTGTGTTCGGGAGGGAAGTTGTGCATGAAAATTTCTTAATTTAGAGAATAGGAGAGGGTGCATAAATTAGGACTGATGGAATCTTTGCATTTATGTTCTGTCACACAAATACATGCCTATACGAGCATATTTAATTTAAATCATATGATGTTCCTCTTCTACAGTTCCTTGAATCTACCCTGAGAAGATCCAAATGCCCTGATTGAAACTTCCTTACAAGACAACGATTCTTCGTAATTCATCTTAACAACGTATTTCTATTGTGAACAGCTGCATCTGTGTTTGTCATTGTTGTATGATCTATCTCATTTCAGTACTAGGCTGTATATAATTTGCTGATTACATATTGATGTGTTACTAACCATGCGAACCTTAGATGCATGGAAATTGGAAATTAAGTTTCATAATGGTGATTGTTGTATGATCAGGAAAGAATATGAGATCCACTTTCAGAGAGACCCTATAAAACAAGTTTTTTGGATGCAATCGTAGTTAGGTCACCACAGTATACATTGTTAATATTGTAAAAATAGATTTGTTTTGGCCTTCATCTTTTATGAGAATTCTGCAAATCATATTCCACTTTCAATCAGGTTACATACAACTTATGGCTTTTATGGCATTATCGATCTCGTTTTGAGTGATCTCCTTCCAATTCCATGATTCAATTTTATTTTCAGACCTTTGATTGCCTATATAGAACAATTATTTCATATGAATATAACTGACACAAAACTCTTTCGGCCATCACTATGCTTTGCTTGTTTAGCATTTAACTGGGAACGTTATGGAGACTTGCTTATTAAGTGAGTATGTATGAATTTTTGTAGATAAGGTTTGCTAGTTGATTGGTAATACTTTTTCATTAACCACTTTATCCAAACCCACCCACCCCGTTCTTTTCCTTTCCATTTGGCAACCTTGAGTGACCATCATCTTGCAGGGGTCTATGGGCTTTGAATGTGAGTGTCTCGGGATAAAGAGGACCTTCTTTATTTAGCACCAGTGGATAATATGTTTTGTTAAGGTGACATCAGCCATTTTTCAGTGTTGGATTTTTAGTTTGATTCCAGCTTGGCAGTCAGTATTTATGAAAGGTGGTGGAGCTTTTGGGGCAGATGAGAAGAATTGAATGGAAAGAGAAATATCACGTGGAAACAGCATAAGAATGGCTGGGGTTCATCTTAGGAATCTAGTTAAGCTCTTCCAGCATGCTTAGTTTTATTGAAAATTATTCTGTTATTTCTTGTGTTAATCATGGAAATCTCTTACATAATATTAGTAGGCACCATTAAATTGCCTTGAGGAGACCAAATATTCAGTTGTAGGAAGAGCTGGATATGTACACATCCAATGTACACTTTTTCTGGTGGTAAGCAATATTCTCACAACAACCTGATACATGTACATAAGCTTAAGGACTCTGAAATGAATTCTCTTTACATGTTTTGAGAATATTGTCTAGATAATCCTAAAATGTTTTTTGTTCCGGCAATTTTTGTTCCCGCATTTGGCTAATTATTATCTCACATGGTCACCCATTATCAACATTTCATACGACTTAAGATGATAAGAGTGTTAACTTATGTTGCAAATTCTGATTTATTTATTGTTGGTAATATACTAATTGGAAAATGGAAATTCCTGGACATCTATCGAATATTTTGGTGTTCTTCCATTTATCATTTGGCTGTTAGCTGATAACTCTGATAGTTCATGCATTGTCATAAACATCTGCGAACTTTACTT
This sequence comes from Acorus calamus, assembly GCA_030737845.1. Taxonomy (NCBI): domain Eukaryota; kingdom Viridiplantae; phylum Streptophyta; class Magnoliopsida; order Acorales; family Acoraceae; genus Acorus; species Acorus calamus. Next base: position 2,705,468 of record CM060878.1, on the reverse strand, counting down.
CATTTTCTGTGCTTGGTTTCACATGTGAATGGGTGGAAATTTCTCATATAGGTATTCTAAAACAAAGGGAAGAATTTTAAATAACATTGAACGTTGCAGTCAGCATTTGCCAGAAAAGCTTTGAGACTGATTTCCATGTTTCAATATCTTCTGTTTTTCTGTAGTTGTGTACTTAGAGTATATATCTTTTTATTACATCTGAACTTGGAGTTATGGTGCCTTCATTGTCTAGGTGGATTAACACTGATTTGGCATGCACATTCATGTGTGTCACATCATCTACTTGAGAAATTTAAAATATTTGGGTTCTTACTACCAGACTTTATTATATTAACTTGCGAAGTTGTATAAGAGTTTGAGTTTTCTACGGCACTAGTCATATTGGGTCCATACCTCTGGAAATTATGATTATCATGAATTGTTGTCACCTGAAATCAAATTTTGGAAGTGTTCCATGCATCCAGCCTTTGGGGTTTATTTCCTTCCTTGATTATCCTGAATTGAAATTGCTTTTGATCTTCATAACCCCTCGCATAAAGTTTTTGTTGCCTTTATTTGGCATGATGCAAAGTAAATGGAGTAATTGCTGAAACCTTTTAGTAATTGTTTTTAAAATTTCCAGTAAGGAAACTAAACTTAGGTTATCAAATTCCAATGGAGATATGGGATTTGGATGAGAGAACCTTATGCACTTGAGGTGCCTTTATTTGACCTACCCGTTTTAACCAAATGATATGGATCCTTGGAATCCTTCTCAAGAGCCCTATATTTCTACTCCCTACAGTGTATGGAGATCTGCAGTTGATCAGCATCCTCTGTTAATCTGTAAGACACATGAATCTGCTGTTGTAATAACACATCTCGATGACTGCTTTCACCATGATTGTTTCAATGTCTTAGGATGGCATTGAATCCCATCTTGTCATTTTTCTTCACTTAGAAAAGACATGCTTTCAGTCTAGATCGCTAACCTTTCCCATTGTAACTTACCAACAGTGCATCCAAGATGACAGACATGAAAGGGAGCAGCTCAGCTGATACAGACACCCGTGCCCTCCACAAAGAATGGGATAATACTTTGTGCCCCATCTGCATGGACCACCCTCACAATGCTGTCCTCCTCCTCTGTAGCTCTCATGACAAGGGTTGTAGGTCATACATTTGTGACACCAGTTATAGGCACTCCAATTGCTTGGATCGATTCAAGAAACTGAGGGAGAATTCTGGCGGCAGGCCCTCCCATCAACCTGGCCCATCCATCGAAGTTCCCGTTGGCGGAAGTCTTGGGCGGAGATCGCTTCACAATCATTCGTCCGAACCATTCCTTCGATCTGTTAGAAGAAGAACTTCGGAGGAAACCAACGAAGTTCTTAATTTGGAAGATATCAGTGGTGGGATTCCACCCACCATACCTGAACCATTAGAGGAAAACAACCACCATGAATTGATCCCCATTTGGAATCTTCAGTTCAAACAAGGATGGAAATTGTCCCCGAGTCAACAGTATCGGAAAATTCATGCTTGAAATGCCCGCTATGCCGGGGAACTGTGAAGGGCTGGAAGATTGTCAAAGAGGCAAGGCAATATTTAGACCTGAAGTCAAGGAGCTGCTCTCGAGAGTCGTGCCTGTTCACCGGTAACTACAGGGAACTCCGGAGGCATGCAAGGAGGCTTCACCCGACAACTCGGCCGGGTGATGTAGACCCTTCAAGGCAACGGGCCTGGCGTCACCTTGAGCACCAGCACGAATATGGAGATATCCTTAGTGCAATCCGATCAGCAATGCCAGGTGCCATTGTTCTTGGGGACTACGTGATTGACAATGGTGATGGATTCCCTCGAGACAGGGACTACTCAGGGGAGGGCACTGGACAGTGGTTAACCACATTCTTTCTGTTCCACATGATCACCAATCCGTTGCGGTCCATTAATGACCATGGCAGTGGATCCTCGAGGACTTCAAGGACCCAACGTCGTTACCACTGGGGAGAGAATTTGCTAGGCCTACAAGATGACGATGACGATGATGATGACATGAACCTTGAGAATGACCAGCATGAGGGGCGACGTCACAGGTTCATTCGTTTCAGGCGCAGTGAGGATCGCCAACCATGAGAAGCTCCTCACCTCTCTGGTAAACCATGTACATGCATATTCTTCTTTTTTAATTGATAGGTGTTTATTTTATGGGAAAAAAAATCACAAGTACTGTAGAGCATGGAAAAGTAATCCAATGGCTTTTCCTTGATGAGTTACCATGTTCCAATTTTTTTAGGCCATTGCGAGAAGGAATGTGAAACTGGATATGAATGCAATGAAGTGGCCTCAACAAGATCTGAGAAATTCATTTGGTAATGTTTAGTTGTAAATGTAGTTTGTTCATCAATGTGTATTTGCATTTGACTATGTATTGTGCGTGCACACGCGCATATGTTGTACTGTCTATCTTGCCAATATAGAAGCAGTGGGTTCCCAAGGTTGATTGTTTCACCAACCAGGAAAATCCCCGTGCCCTCATTTGCTTGAAAATTGTTATCTTTGGAGCTGGATGCAGTGAGTTGTGGTTGTTGGAATGCTTGCATCATCCGCTATTCTTATTGTGCGATTGTGCAACTTTTGTGATTGTAGGAAATTGTTTTTACAATTATGCAATCAAATAATTTTACTGTAGCAGTTTCATGCAAACAAATTTTTTAGAATAGTGTTAAAAAAAATGCGATTTCAAAAAGCTAGGAGGGGTGAACTTTTTACAAAATCAGTTTTAAAACTTAGATTTCTACCTAATCTGTTTTACAATCACACAACTAAACACATCATTAGTGTCTCTGTGTGGTTTTTGGGGTGTCATATAGTTCTATTGGTATGATTTTTATTATATTTGTATTATATGGTGTTAGGTGAGGCGAGATGTGAATGATTTGAGAGTTGAGCAGGTGTGATTTTAAGTGACTGTTCTTTCCATTGCAATGATGGGTGCAGACAAGATACTAACTTTTGTGATGGCTTTGAAACTCCACTTTGAATGACTTTTTTTTATTTTTGCTTTCTTGGTCTAACACGCGTAATGTGTGTTGTGATTTGTTGTAAAACAGAAGCTCATTCTTAAGACTCGTTGGCCCCCTTTGGGGGCTGTATGCATCATCCCTTCTTTTGTTCATGTTATGACACATTTCACTAGTGAATAAAGCTGATAGTTTGAAAAAAAGATGTACCTATTATACTAAATGTGAGTCATTTGTCGCTTCTGAAGTTTTATTTGTTTTATTTTTTCATGCATTGTACTTCTCTCATCTCATCTCGATTCAGATTTGTATTAATCTATTTTCTATATGAAATCAGTTGATGACAATGAGTACTTTTTTTTTCAAAAAAACAGAGTATAAAAAAGTGTTTGATAGAACAATATTAATTTTTCAAGATGAAAGTGGTTTTTGACGTTTATGGGATACTAATATGCGTGTCATACAGTGGCATGTTTAGCTAAAATATAAACATAATGTTGAAAGGGGTTTTGATGTTTATGGGATACTAATACGTGTGTAATACAGTGGGAGAGCACTACATTCACAGCAAAGATGTTAAAAGGGGTTTTGATGTTTATGGGATACTAATGTGTGTTATACAGTGGGAGATCACTACATTCACAGCAAGGGCACTTAGGTCAAACCTTCAGGCCTCGTTCAGTTTATATCATTTTGGAATGGATTTTAATTCCATGTGAGATTATCATGAAAGTATGTAAAATCTAATTTTTGATTAATAATAATCTTGATGGTAGTTGTAGACTTTACCAGATTTAGAATTAGAATCGATACATGTTTGAAAATAGGGTGAGATCAAATTCCCACCCTTTTGGGGATAATTCAAAATCCATAAAGATTATTAAATTAGAGGTCTATTCTACTTTTTACAAATTAATTAAATTACTATTTACGTTCATTCTAAAATAAAATGCTTCATTTCTTTTTTTTTACCCACCTCCTCTCTTTTTTTCCCCCTCTTGCTGGATGGTTTATTCTCTCTATACTATTATTATATGTGTAATTATATAATTGGTTTTTATTTATTTATTTACATTCCTTAAATAATTATAAAAAGATTATTCATTTTTTATAATTATGATATTGATAAAAAAATAAATTTTGTAAGTATATGCATAATAGTAAGGACATTTTAAATATTTAAACCAAATTCTTTATCATTTTTCATGTGTAAATTAAACATTAGAAAATTATTCATTTCAGAAATCCACTAACGAATTAACAATCTGATAGAATCTGAATTCATGGTAAAATGATTCATGGTAAAATAAATCCATCTAAAAAATTAACACAAACCAAATAATACCTCAAACCTAGGATTCTCTTAATAAAAAATAACCCACCAGGCCACTCACCAAACAAGCTTGAAAGCGCTGATAGTCTGTGTTCTCTAACACTGATAGTGCAGTATTCACTTATTTGAAGGTTATATATGCCTATACAATATTCGGTTCCAGTCCAACTGGACCTGACCAGCTGATCCCATCAAATTATCAAAGCTATTGTATTATTTAGTGATGTCAATTAAAAACCCCCACTAATTCTGATGGTTCAGATTAAGAAGAGAAAAATCACCTGAATTAAAGTGTTTGAATTTCCTCCATCTTGTATATATGATAAGTTAACATGAGATTTAAAAAAAGAAGAAATCATAACCCTGTACAATCATTCTAAAAGTAGAACGTGTTTCCCTTCAGGAAACATAACCATCAAAAACTAAATTATGGCCTGGAGCTATGATCATCCGAGATTGTCTCCTCAGATGATGCGTCGCTGTCAATAACTATTGGTTCATTCAGTCCTGCGTTACTCTGATTCAAGTCAATTGGGCCGTTTTGATTCGAAGTTCGACTCTCCACAGCAGGATGAAAGGAGGTTGAACAAGGAGCTGTGCCAAAACCTGTGCTTAAATTGGAATCCAGAGCATCTGACACCCATAGCCCACCAAATTTACTATATATCTTACTCTTTCTGAGCCTTTGTGGTGATTCCATTGGTGGAAAAATTGGAACATCAGGCTCTGAAGAGGGGGGGATGAGTTGGTACTCATTCCGAATCATACTCACGGGATGCGAGATGACCATTTTTGGCATGGTAAATGATTCCTTGAGCCAATGAGGCATACGACTGCCACTTGATGTTCCATCAGGCCAATGATCAACAGGCACTGGTCCTCTGTTTTCTGAACTTTCAAATGGTTTCGGCTCCATAGCATGTTGTCCCTGTGGATAATTTTCTTGGTTGCTATCCAGATATGCAAGACTTTCTTGGCCTGTACTACATTGTCTCCATCTTGAACCAATTGTTTCTTCCTTCCGCACCACCTGACTTCTTCTTGTATAGACCTCGTCATTATAACAACCAGGCACTGACTGAAATGGGTATCTCTTTGATATGTTTCGTTCTCTCTGGAGATACACATTTCCTAAAGAAAGCTGAGTTTCAGGTGCGGGTTTTTGAAGTCCCAATGATGAGCTATTGTCAGAGCCATGGTTTCCCCATTGATTTCTGAACGAGGCATTTGCAAGGGACACATTGGAGATGGCTTGTGAGCCATCGAAGAGTTTAGTTTGCTCTTCCTCCCACTGCCTGGCAAGGTCTCCTGCAACCCTCCATTCTGCGAAGCACAGCTTTGGATCTTTTAACATAGCTTGCCAGTTGTCTCTCCCGTGCCTTCTCACGCCTATCCAAAGGGAATCTAGTTCTTGCTCTGACCAAGTAGACAAGTGATAAGTTGAGAGATGCTGATTTTCTCCACACATCAAGATGCTTTCCAGCTTGTGCCTCAATTCAGCAAAACTATAATAGGATATAGGTGGCATACAGGAGAAGTTCTCCATGGAATGACCTGACTCGTTAGGTTGCACTGGCAGTGACAAGCCAAGAGAGAGAGAAGAGCAATTGGATGTTTGATAGTTCACATTCATTCTTCTGTGAAAATCCAAACTCAGGGTTGGGATTTGAGACGTATACTCCCACGGGACTGTCTGGTCAATGATGATCAAGAGAGATTCATGTACAACAAAAGAGCCTAGTAAAAATGAGACATCTAAATATTTGCTAATAAGGTAAATTATGTATAAAAAACCCAAGAATAATGCACAAGGCAGTTATGCAATGCTGTGACTTATGATGAACATAATGAGATGCGGAATTGACTGAAATGAAATAAATTTTAAATTTTGAAGTTCACCTGTTGGCCTCTATCCCATACAGCCAAGCTCTGTGACATCGGAATGGAAAACATAGTCTGAGGTGGCTCACTGTAATTGACACAGTCCTGCTTCGTAGATATATATGTATTCTTGACATGTTTGCATTGGTAAGGGGATTTCTCATGTAATATATCATCTAAAGTCCCCAACCACCCAAACTGTTTGCTTCCTGCATGAGATTCCTCATTTACTGAGGCATTATCCTGGCCTGATGAATTTTGGGGGTCCAAAGGATATTCAGATGCGACACCTATGGATAATTTGCAGGCACCTTTTTGCACAGTACTTCCGCTGTCTAGCATACTAGGTTGTTTAGCCTCACATTCTGGTAAGTTAGTTTCAAGCTGCAAGTTCAAATAAGTTGATGATCTTTTAGTGGATATTGAATTGGTAAGACATATGGAACCAGGAGGCACAACAGACAGCTCCAAACGAGTAGAGAAATCCTCATCTTCCAAAACATTGTCTGCTCTGATTGACTGCTCGCTGATAGTTGGCTCTCTATTTACACATGGATTTCCATCAGGACTAGCAATATTCTGCAGATTGGATTCATCATCTTCTTGCATCTCTGCGGAACAGGGATTGTTCCTTCCCATCCCTGTTGACTGCATTTTCTGGTGTTTGACTGTTGCATCTTTTAGTCCACATTCTGCAGACAATCTGGAAGAGACGGGAAATACCTCTCCCAAATTTGACTGCTCAGCAGAATGAAGAGATGATCCTTCCAACATTGAATCTTGTGTGTTGTCTTGCTGTACAGAAGGATTCCCATAACTGTTTGAAAGCCAAAAAAAAGTTTTTATCTTACGTCAGCAAACCAAATAAATAACAGAATTGGATGATAAAATTAACATATATTTACATCTTGGGTCCAGAAAGACCTGCGGGGAATGCTTCAAGATTGTTTTCTTCCGCAACACCAGCCATCTGTACAACATATTTGCCAACAAGGATTTAAAGAGAGAAATGTACATGAAATAATACAGCACAGTATAAAAGCATGAAAAATATTATATTTTGAACAAAAATTATGCATGTAAATGATTATTCCCATTACCTCTTCAGTACTATTTAATTATATCAGAAATCTCAAAATACAGTTAGTATGAGAACTTCCATTTCATCTGCAACTTCATCACTCAAATCCCTGAACTGTGTGACATTCACATATCAATACCAGAGACCTTGTGTTCAGAAATTGTATTCTTCCTCTGATCTGTATTCTTGCCACATCCTGGTAACTAGAGCTATAATATCTTCGTTTCTGCCATCCACCTCAAATAATCAACCTATGATTCCTTTCCAATTAGTTCTTTTCTTTATTAAACTAGGTATTTTATTAGAAAATTATGGCACATATACAGGTCATTAAACACTATACTTCACTAACCGATGCCATCACTACTTCCAGTAGAGTCATGACAAGTGTCATGCTTCTCTAATGATCATCAATAGAACCATCCTTCTTCCCTCCTTAATAAGGCCATCCTGGATTCGAATACAAGTGTTAACACTCAATGAATCACCTGAATCCAAAACATTGGCATGCAGCCAAGCTCCATTAGCATGTCTCTACTACAATTATCTTGCTTTACCAATGAACTTGTATCATTTTGAAATATGTAAACATCCTTTTTGCGTAAAGAAATTTCTGGACCTATGTTCTGAATAAATTATCAGTTGCCAATCTGATGAAGAAAAAATTCTGAACCTCACCCCAAGAGAAATTCTGCCATACTATTACATGCAGAATTTGAAGAAAATGTCATGACATCATATAAGCCCCATGCTTTCATATTTAGTTAGACAAAAATTAGTGGCATTTACTACAGTAAGTACACAAGTTGGATATTTTAATACAGGATTTGTTTTGTCAAATCATCCTTCCCAAAATAAGAGTAAACTCATTATCAATTATTAAGATCAATATATCCAACACTTCAAGGGACAGTCATATATAGAATACAAGAATCATCATAATTCCATGAACTCTAGCAAACTAACTATCCAGTACAATAAGCAGATGGCACAGGTACCAGAACATGGCTAAAAGCAACTACCAGAACATACTACATATGATGCACTGGGGATCGGAACATGGTGATGAAGACATTCATGCTATGTTTCCTGAATATCTGATCGCACATACAATGGAAGATATCATACCACATGTTTCTGCAATTGCAGTGGTATATACTTGAGATCATTCTCTAATATCGGTACAATACTTGAAGCAGTGGCGGGTCTGCATTTGTCAATAGATTCTTCATATTTAAATCTTGCATCTGATGCACCAGACTTCGTCCGAATAATTTTTTCATCTAAATCCCTTTTTCTTCTGGCTTTTCGATAAAATGTAATCAATTTTGAACCAAACCTTTCTTTTGGAAGTATATCGCTATGTAAAGAATGACATTTCACCTTTTGAGGTGAGTCATGGTTTCCCACATGTTGCAATTCTGAAATAGGAATTTCTGGACACTCAGAAGCACACTTTATTTCAACAGGAAAATCTGAACTTGATTTCTTCATAGGGTCGATGTCTGCTAACTGCAAACCTGATTGCACTTCGAGGAATTCAAGCCTGCATGTAGAACCTCTCTTGGGAGGCGAATGGTTCAGATTGATATCACTCAATTTATTTCCAATGGATGCGCCAGCACCAACAGAGTCATTCCTTTCCTTGCTGAATGTCTCACCAATATCCTTTGTTAGTAAGACCTTGTGTGAGTGAAGCCTAATGGGTCCCATTTCAGGTATCTCGATGTTATTGTGTTTCCTTGCCATCTCTGTCTCTGGCACTTGTGGTTCTTGCACAATTTTGCCCGTGTCATAATGTTTGCTACAAGGTGGGCACCACCATCTACCTTCAAAGGAATGCTTCAAAGACACAAAAAAAAGTTATAGATTTATGTGCTCAAGATCATGAGCTCTAGACAAATATCTTTATCAACACAACATACCTGGGGAGGCAAATCAAAACATTGAAGATGATATAGTTTATGACAGTTGTCACAGCCATGCAGGTCACCACCAGCATTGCAGATAACACACTTATCAAGGAGCTGCAATGAAACCATGTAAAAGAGGGAGGCAAATATCAGATTAGAGACGAAGTGAAAAGTATATTTGCCAAAAATAAGTCAGTTGCATTAACATATGAGTGGGACAGAGCCAAATATGCGTTAGTGGGGGCAACTTCCGACAAACCTTTCAAAATAATATTGAACTTCCCCTTCCTTGATATTTGGGAAAATTATTGAAGTTTGGCCTCTAAGATTTTCTCTTAATATGCGCACCCCCGCCCCCCAACCCACCCACACACACCAAGTATTACTCATTTACTTGGCTCCAGCAGGTTTATAAGGAAGTACGTGACGGGTATACAATAACAGCACATAAACAATTATTTATTTGGGTATATAAATGAAAAAATACTATGCACAGGGATCAAACCTATCTTGCAGGAAATCATTCATTTCCTTGATAAAAGGTTTGGGAAAGTGGCAATTACTTTACAGATAGTCCAACAAATGAGGATCTAGATATATATTACTCAACAACAACAAAATTTATGAATTACCACATATGGATCTAGTACTAGACCAAATGAAGAGTTGAGAGAGAACAAAATAAGATAAAAAAAGGAATTGACAAATGTGATTATTTCCTTCATTTGAGAAGATATATTCTCACTTTCAAAGGATTGCAAAAACCAAGCAGCATTTAGGTACTAGAAGTTCATTACTCAATGAAAAAGTCATGTACTCACCACGATATTCATTAAAGAAAAAGTAACTATAACTAAAGAATAAGATCTAGCCATATAATGTCAGAAAAAAAAACAAAAAGAATACACTGACTCAACCTTTAACTTTTATACGGTGCTGCCAAACTAAACTTGAGAAAAATATGCATAAAAAGCAAGCAAGATTGGGTCATTTACAGTAGATATGATACCACTAAAATAACAAATGAACAAACTGTGACGAGTCTCATCAATTGAGTATCTTTAAGCAGGTATAGAATTCCTACCACATCATCCCCTCTCGGTTCCGCTGGCAGCTGATTTTTGTCAAATTCCTCTTTCTGCCTTGTTCCTGGGGAGATACTCCCTCTTGGAGATTTGGAAGATGGGATAGTTTCTTTACTGCCATATATCAAATTAGATTGAGCCGATTGACGTTTTCGCTTGTATGTTAAAAACACCTTGCTGCTTATCATTTCTGACTTAAACTACTCCTGTGCTGTATATTTGCATTAGGCATTAATAAAGACACCATGAAAGAGTAATCATGTTATCCCACCAATATGTACGGTTCAATATCTGGTCCTTCTACCACTCAACAGTATCTGCAAGACCAACAATTTAACAAGCATGCTTAGAGTGCGTTAGAAACTATCACTACGATGATCTTCAATTAAAAGCAATACTCCAGACAAACCAGTGGATATAAATTAGTCATGGACAAGCTGTCAAGCAGTAAGTAGAATACATCCAATTAATGTTCCGTTATGTATCTTTCAAAACACAAGTATAGAACATTCTTCTTTAAAAACCCAGTGAATATCTTAACTCTTGCAGTCATACTACAAAGTGATCATTCTAATAGGCAATAAGGAGTAGCATGTCCAACAAAACAGAAGCAGATTTACTTTAAAAACATAAGTAATTCCTGCCATGAACTAATTATCTTAAGCTATTTATAGTTTGGGAGGTGGAATAAAAGGGCCTATGGATTCAACTTAACATTTATTGAATTTCAATAGCAGGTGCCCATCAGCTAGGATCATGAATTTATAATTCATTGATACAAGAAGCAACATTATTTTGTTTTATTTTAATTTTTTGGGTTAAAGAGTCAATAGGTCAAATTCTACTAATCAGATCATTCAGTGATTTTTTTTCGGTGAATAAATGAATTGTATTTCAGTCTAGGCACACCATGGAACCTTTGCTTGAGATTTTACCCAAGATACAACCAGTTTTGAGTCTGATTCAACATTGAGTATTTTGACTCCATGTTTCCTGGCAAGGATCAGTCCCTACAAAATTCCATGGGTTTCAATAACGAAAATGGGATTATCCTCAGTGGCAGCAGAGTAGGCTAAGTGGACTTCCCCTTTTATGATTGCAAAGATTTCTTCCATAGCCCACACTAACTAGATCACGAGTACCATCAGCATTCAGTGATTTGATTGATACAAGATGGAAGATTTGCTTTTAACCAGTTAACTTCAGAGATTTCCCAATCAGATGAAGAGGAGATGAAAATAGAAGAACTAAAGATGAAGTGTAGCATCTGAGGAGAACGAAGAGAAAATGCCACAATCACCACCATTGCGGACTCTTCTGTTCTGTTCTCTTCTTCCTTCTCAGATGCCACAATCACATCAATGTTTTATCATTTCCATCATCGTCTAAATAATTGACAACTCCTACATGATTCAAGCTCTAAGCACATGAGGATCAAATAAACAAACAACAACCACAGCGCTAAAACAAGAAAAAGCACAACTAAGAGAATGAAAAGAATGAACCCACAAAAATTATTGTGTGTGGAGCACCCCAAAACCCCAACTTACATGTAAAAAAACTCACCCCAACCTGCAGTCTCCCCATCAAGTACTCTCTGATCTCTATTTCTCCTTAATAAAAAAGATATCAAAACATGATAGAACCCAAAAAAGAAGAAGCATTCCTTCCAAACAATTGAACAAACACCACCAAAAAGGATCAACCCATAAATCACCACATAGAATCACAAAATCCCACATTTATTTGAATTATTTAAAATTTACCAAAAGAAACCCAACTAAAGGAGCAACTCATATTATAAGCAATAAATTCCTTTCATTGAATAAACAAATTTTACAAGGTACACAACACACATTCCACATTTCACCCTTCATTCGATCACACTTGAAATCGAACCCAATATGCCAACAAAAAAAACTTATCTTTTCCACATACAAGCATGAGTTAGAGCAACTTGAACCCTGAAAAACCCAAAAAAAAAAAAGTGATCAGGGAAATCCATACCTGAATGAGGAACTTGTGAAGACAATCAAATAAAGATTTCACAGTTGTTCTATGTGGGCTTTAAATGAAGGCAAAATCACCGATAGACCAAGAGCACTTTTAGTAAGTGAAGATATATATCTTTTTTTGGGTTAACTTTTTTTTGAAAAAAAGTGAAATAAAACGAGACAAGTAATAAAAGAAAAAAGAAATCGGTCTTCGCCATTAAATATGAAGGCAAGGAGCACCCGCAGAGTGGACGTGCGTCAGCCGTCAGATCAACCGGATTTTACGGTTTTGCCCTTTTGCGGCTTCTCTCTCGATTATGAATTCGGTCAAGATGTCACCACGTGATGGACACGTGCACACGGAACGGGTACGGGCTATTTGGATATGGACGGACCTAAGAATGACAAAAGAACAAGATAAATAAGAAATCCATCGTGATCCGAACTAGATAAAGATATGAGAAGGATCTAAAATTCAAGTAAAAAACCGGGCCGTCTTATTTATCTCGTGTAAATTATTTATATCTTACAAAATTAATATAATGTATAAATAAAATCAACATATCATATATTATTATTCTTACAATTAATAAAATATTTAAACATTTACTAAATGATATTATATAACATAACATAACAAATAAGAGAACTAATTTAGGGCAAATTTCATAAAACATAGACATCGTTGTAAAATATGAATAATTTTAGGTAAACCTAGCTAATCTGATCGGTGATTTATTTAATTTACACATCAAAAATAGCACTGACAATTCTGTTTGGGTATGGCGCCAATTCCTTGGGTCGTTTGGAATTCGGGTTGGGTTCGGGTTGGGGTCTAATTGCAGCCCCAGAATAAGAGAATGACATTTTTACACTAGAGACGCCATAAAATGATATTTACGGAGCCTCCAATATTTGTTAGCACTGATGTTCAAATGGAGACGTCATATATATGTAGAGCCTCCAGTGTTTTTCAATTTCAAATGGAGGCGCCATATATATATATAGAGCGTTCAGTGTTTTTCAATTTCAAATGGATGCGCCATATATATATGGAGTAGCCTCCAATGTTAAAATTCTACAACAGACATGTATAAATAAGAACTTTTTGTTTTTGCATTAGATAAACCTGCACATATGCAGAGGGCGGATCCAAGACACTTTTTCTGGGTGAGCCGAATTAATCTTTTCATATAAAAAAATTTCTCTTGATAACAATATCAAATTTATTTCTTGGTAGTCAAATGGTGCACTTGAAATAAAATAAAATAATTAGAAGATTAAGTAAAACAATACAAATTCATTAATACAAAAGCTAATAATCAAATACTATATTAAAAAAAAATACTAAGTAAAGAAATTCATAATCAAAGTTTAGTCGAGAGTAATTGAGAGAAATTAAAAAAACTATATAATAAAGCATCTACAAACATATAATAAATCAAAGAATTAAAGAATTTACAAATAAAATCAAATTCATTATATATTGTTTCATGTTTGGTGAAGGGGGTAATTTATTCATTCCACATGTGCAAGTTTATTTAATGCAAAAACAAAAAGTTCTTATTTATACATGGATGTTGTAGATTTTAATATTGGAGGCTCCATATATACGACGTCTCTCCTTTGAAATTAAAAAACAATGGAGGCTCCGTATATATATGGCGCATCCCTTTGAAATTGAAAAACATTAGAGGCTCCATATATATATGGCGTCTCTAGTGTAAAAATGTCATTCATCCTGGGGGATACAAATACGAAGGAGGCGCCATATATATATGACGCTTCCTTTGTAAAACAGTGTCAGTGCTATTTTTTGTAAATATTCACCGACCAATGCTATTTTTGTTAATTGATCAATAATTTAGTTTATAAGCCAAATAAAAAAATTTAAAAGTGTTTGAAAATTTGGGATTCTTAAACAAATTCTCTTACAAATAGGATGAGATGGGATGTGATGAGTTTGGGTTTTTTTTTTAAAAAAAACGGACGGAATAGTTAAACCCGTGATAGATTTGGGATGGGTTTATAACGAAATTCTGTGGGATTGGAATTAACAAAATTTATCTCAACCCACTCTTCTGTCATGCCCAGAGATAACCAGTCCACACATGTTTTGATATACATCCTAATTATCTAACCATATGTATCCTCTCTAATATTTAGAAAGATCAAAATTCAAATATTAATATTCATTTCGGATTATAAAGAGACAAATGAAGCTTCATTTCTTTTGAATAAATAAACTATATATAATGTCTAATAAGTAGGTATAAGAGTTAAGTCATTCTGATTCAGAAGGAGAATTCTTACTTTCAGAAATTCAATTATGATAGACTTCGTAAAAAGAAAATTTTTGCATGACATATCTAAAAATAAGCACATAAATGAGAGATTCCAAATGCAACTTTTCTGAGTGTTCCAGCCAACAGAGAATGAGAAAATTTGTTTCATATTGTATTACTTCAGCATCAAAGAAATTTTAGAAGCAATCCATCTCTGCTGGAGGATGAACTGAAGTATATGTATAAACAAGAAATTGAACATTAGAGAGGAAAAACTGAAGGATGCACAAAATCTCACACAACCCTTTCCATCAGATAATGGGATTCAAACTCTGAACCAATGGAGAACAAACCCACAATCATTCCTTTATTATCACTAGATAATAATATATTGTAAATTATATAACCAGTAATTTAGTGCAATCACAAGAACAAAACAATGCTGCTACTACAAAAAAATTGTTGAATATGCCTTGAAGTTATCCTTTACACAAAAACCAAACGGCATCCCCTTCACAATAACAATGTATTTTACCACCACAAAAAAATTGCTTTACAGATGAACATGAGCTCTACATTTACACAAGTTGGCAGTAAAAAACATTGGAAAAGAATAAACTGGATATACTTATTACACCAAAGAAAAAAAACATCTTCATATCAGTGTGTCATCAAGGCAACCAAACGAGATAATTCATCAAGGCAACAAAGTATTCCCAGCCAGAGACAGTTCCAGTTGCTGACATCTTATCCATCTGATGTGCAAGGAAAACAAGTTCTTTTCATCGCTTCGTTCCTCTCGTCTGAAGTGTCATTGACATGACACGAAGCCTGTTGGTGATCTCTGTGAACGAAGGACGGGCACCCGGGTCAGGTGACCAGCACTCTTCCATTAATTTTATCCACTCAGGATCACAATTATCCGGAATAGGTGGCCGAAGAGTGTTGTTCACGATTCCTCCTTCATAGTATACAGAAATATAGATGATCAGTTGAAGCCACAGATGTAGCTAATCTGGAAAAATATACACATTTTTTTCTGGTGGTACCCATGATAGTCTTGAGTGTTTGAGTTTTTAAGCTGTGGAAGAGCAAAATCACAAACAAACAATTCACATTCACTATGTATCTGAGAATTGTTCAATTTGTTTTTACCACTGGCTTAGGATTGCTATATAATTTGTATGTTCGTACAGTTTGTAAGAAACTTTTATTTTCTTGTTTGTTTTTTTGGGCTGGAAAGTGCTTTTTTTTCTTGATTAAATCTTGACAGGAGGAAGACTCAAACTCAGGGCCCCTCAATCAAGAAAGGGTAACTCTACCAACCTATTAAGAGGTGGTTCAGTTTTCTAATGCCAGTCTAAGGCCTCTCAATCATGTCACATCCAAACTTTAATTGTTACAATAATTATCTAAGGCCAGTCTACCAAGAGATTTTTTTTTGTTAAGTAGTCTACCAAGAGATGTATGTACTTAAATAACTATCTAGGGAAATGTTAAATCTCTTGAAAGGCTGCTTACCTATGATTGCACCACAGTGCATATTGGCATAGGGTTCCTCCCCTGTAAGTATTTCCCACATGGCAATTCCGAACGAGAAAACATCAACCTGAAATCATCCAGAGGGTTTTTAACTCCTGAAATAAAACTATATATACACATGCACCATATCGCACTGATGGGTTGGCTACCTTCTCAGAAACCCGGCTACTGCTACCATTCAGCAATTCTGGTGCCATCCATGGGAGAGTCCCTCGTACACCACCGGAAACCATGGTATTCCTTTTTATTTTCGATAATCCAAAGTCGCCAACCTGATAAATGGAGACAACAATTTTAATGGCATAGACTAAAAACACATGGTGATATATTATAAGTGTAATTACAAGCTTTCAATAGTGAAAATCAATTCTGATCTTTTTTTTTTTTTTGAAAGAAATCAATTCTGATCTTAATTATGTATCCAATAGCAATTTCCCTTCAAACATCATTAGAGCATCTTGATTGTATTCAACAGGTATTAACATCTTCCTGAAATCCTAATAAAAAAAAATCACTGGGCTGATCACATAGAAGGATCCCCTTAGCTGGTCCGGACAATCTATAAAAAAAATCGAACAAATGTTTTAAAATCAATTAGTTTTATCTTCTGTGCTTTCAAATAACTCTTTTACCTTGCATATGGGTCTTTGAGCATCCCTCATATTAACAAGCAAATTGTCGCATTTCAAATCAAAATGCACAATATCCTTCGAGTGCAGGTATTCCATGCCAAAAGCTGCATCCATTGCAATTATGAGCCTTTTCCGACGATCAAGGGCCCTAGTGAAAGCAGATTTCAACATCACAATTTACTTCATCAATAATAAACAGGAACAAATACGAAATAAATGCCGACTTACCTATCTTTCCTTAACAGGACATGCCTAAGTGAACCATTGACCATGAACTCTGTTACGGTTGCTAATGTTCCTCCAGTTCCATCTGGAACCACCCCATAGAAAGCTACAACATTGGGATGGTGAAGCTTAGACAGGATCTGTGCCTCCCTCCAAAAATCTTTACTCTGCCAACCCAAAAAGAATAAAACCACAAAATAGTAAACTCATGTTTCCCCAAATGCACCAAGAATTTAAATTTTACTATATGTAAAGAAGCATTAAGATTAATATCATGCTTAAATGAATGTCTAATGTAAAAGTTTCAATATGTCAAGAGTGTTCCATCATGTCTTACCTTAAGAAGGGTGAAGAAATGTAAACAAGGTAACAAATTGAATGCCCCTCAAGAATAAATAAATAAATCTAGCTAAATCAAAGAGAAATCAAACAGAATAATGCATTTGATGTTACTGCCATAATAATGTCATATGGACACACCAGCCGGTCTTGTTCAGAAGATCTTCCAGCAAAACAACTCTTCTTTATTCTCTTGATGGCAACATCTGTTCCCCTCCACTTTCCATGATAAACAGTTCCGAAAGTACCGGATCCTAACTCCCTTAACTCTTCAAGATCAGCATTCTTTATGATCTGTCCATCAGCATCTGAAATGTTCAGTATACTGAAAGAAAAACTTAATAAATAAAAGAATTGGGAAGAAGAAATCAGAAAGGGAAGACAATATTGCAAGTAATCAATCGTTCCAGAATCATATCATATCTACACGCAGTACCAAAACACAAAGAATCAATGACTCTATCACAGTATACAGAACCAAAAAGGCAGTTTGAAAAGTACAATTGTTTTTACATAATTATATTTTGTAAAATTAATCAGTATATACCCATGTGCTTGCTTAAATGCTATCTCCATATTAAGCTCCATTATATCCAATGAACTTAAGAAATAAATAAATGGTGGGTATGGGCAATAACAAATATTAGTGGTTCACCTGCAAACCATAAACACCAGCTTCTATCTCAGCTATAGCAGCATCACTGATGGACTCCCCCACATCTTTTTCAACATCTTTTCCATCCTGCATGATATATGTTCAAAATCTCAAACATCCCAAATCATTTGTCATAAATGTAGATGAACTCGATGGAAAAAAGACACAATAATACCTCTGGCTCAGATTCTGGAGAGATACTTTCTGCATTAATGATGTTAGGAGAGAGGACATCCAAAGCATCATCATCCTCATCCACCTCATCCAAAACAAGCGGAACAACTTTCACGGATGAGTGGACCCCCGGAGGTAAAATATGAGTCACATCTTCAACCGTGACCTGTGCTTCCAATTGCACTTGCCTGCTAAAATCATTATTAACCTCTGGCCCTACTAAGTTGTCAACTGCTTCCTTCATTAAATCATAGGAGTTCTGTTCTTGTTTGACATCATGGCCCAAAGGATTTGGATACCCCACAAGATCTTGATCAAGAAGAGAGACTTCAGTCCTAAGTGCTTCATCCATAACCGGATTCTGAAACATGGACCACGGAGGAGGGTTGCTTGAACATAAGTTTAAGCTGAGACCAGTATCGTCAATCTGATTCAGTCTTGTCAAACTCTCAGAACTTTCAACTCCAGGTATCAAACCACGGGGAAGGTAAGAAGCAAGATCGATGGGTGAGCTACCAAGTAGATCTTCAGAAGAATTCATGGTAGGCGAAACTGGGATAACATTTGCAGCTTTGCTTCCTAGATTCCCATCTAATGTCTCAGCTAAACTATGCCCTTCATCATTTGTTATTTCAGAATGTTTTGTGGTGACATCCAGCATGGTTTCATTGTAGAATTTGGAATGATTTTCAATAAAATCAGAATGTTCTCTTGAGTCACTAAATAAAGTTGTGGGGTCTGAATTTTGTGGTACCTGAGATGCTTGTGTCAAGAAATTAATTCCATGTGTGCCAGGATTAGAGAAATCTTCACCGGGGAACACACTACCGTATTTGTCAGTCATCGGACAATACCCATCCTCAGATGGTAGAAAAGCCTTCTCATCCATCTGACTCCCTCCATGACAGTTCAATCCAGGTTCTGTATAATGTTGCCATGTTCTGAAGTCAGGATCATCATTCAATACTACAGTATGTGCTTCTTCGTCAAGAACATATATGTTCCTCTGCATCAAGTCATTTCTGCCAGAAAAATCTGACAAATCATTCTCCGTCTGCATGGACGTCACACCCGCCAAGTTATATGGAGTATCCAAGGGGATGACTTCTTGGTTTTCTTTGAATTGAGACTGTCTTTCACGCAAATTCACAGATGGAGACGGTGAAACTGAAATATCCAATGGACTCAAAGTCCCATCCACAAAATGCGAACCTGATTGCCCATGATGGTCTTGCAGCAGCGGATCAGAATATGCATGGGGCATCCCAAACTGAGACGAAGCCAGTGAATCATTCGACTCTTCCAACCAACCCAATGAGTCATCTGCCTGTCGGTGAAACTTCTCAGAATGAAATGTCCTCCCCATCGCCGGCTTCTCGCAGTAGGGGTAGGCCCCCAAATCACTATCATTCCGAACAAAATTTGTAGGACCCATGTCTCTCACAAGCCTACGGTTTTGAAAATGCACCGCCCTGTGCCTCATCGGCAGCTCAACCTCACCAGGCTTGTTGTGATCCACATAAAAAGGTGAATTTTCATTCTCCCCATAATAGAGAAGCTCTTCCGCGGATGGTTTATGTGGGGTCTTAGGCTCTCTAAAGCTAGGTGAGCCATCGACATTATGACCCCATTGGCTCGCCAAGCTGTTGGAACTTGAACTCTTCTGTGGGCTCGGCTCCAACATGCCATTAACAGCCGAGACATATTGATACTCTGCATTCCCCTGCATTGCCCTCGCATCAAATGAAGACGACCCAATATCAGGCTCATTGGAAGGGATCAAAAACAAGCGAAGTCTCTGAGACCCATCGATCTTCTCATGCCCGTAATACTCCTCGATCATGTTCTGGAGGTCCTCATCAGACGAGACGGATATGAGCGCATCGAGATCCTCCCCCGGGAGCTGGTACTTGATCGTGTGAGGCTGGTTGCATATGTTGGTAGTCTTGTGCACGAGCTCCGTCCAAGAGAGGCCATTCTTGATGGTGATGATGCGAATCTCCCCACCAACATATCTGAGCTTCCCATCGCTCGGCCGGGGGAGGATGCGCCCCCCAAAGCTGCAAAGGAACTTCATCTTCACCGACTGCAGCCTGTGCTCTTCAACAGAATCACGCGACGCCTGTCTCTGTGCGGCATAGTCTTTCTTTTGGGTCTGGTTGGTTTTTACAATGTGGTCAGACTCGGCCCTCCGGAGGGTCCCGGGCACATTTCTTGAGGCGGGTCGGTCCTGTAAGAACTCCATGGAGAACTCCTCGCCTGTCTGGACGGATATGTTGTTCTGGGTCCGGTTAACAAAGACTTCCTCGCCTGCCATTGCTTGGAAGCCTTTGGGAAAAGATGGGTTTGGGTGTCAATTATTGGCTATGAATGGATACCAATGAAGGCGTCGACCTGGAACGAATGCGATGAAGTTGTGATTGTCATCCTTCAAAGGAGAGCCTTGAAGAAACCCCAAAAAAAAAATCGATTTTTTTTCGATTTTTTAGATTTCGTTCAAATGTTCAACAATCGAGAACAACCCATAATCGCACGCGATCAGGGTTTACAACAATCACAGATACCGATCCATTGAAAGCAACCCATCAAACCTACCATTCAAGAGGACCGTTAGAGAGAGAGAAACCGTCGCCTAAAAGCCAAACCCAGCTAGAAAAAACAGATGGGTATCTCAAAAAATAGAAACTTTGATACGAATTCGATGAAATCGGGGGATAATCAAAATTGGGTTTCAATCAAAATCGAAAATTTTGTTCACCAGGAAACAAAAGATCAAAAAAAAAGAATAAGAGTTACCTTGATCGTTCGATCTATGCCCAAACCCAAAAATATCGATCGATTGATTCTCTCATTTTTTCCACAAAATTGTTTATTCATAAATCGAGGATCAAAAGAAGCCGCCGAAGCTTACGCCTTGGATTTGCAGAGCGAGACATCCATGAGAGGAAGGCGGAAGCCCTCGTAACTGCCCATCCCTTATTTATATTTATTCGATTTTTTTTTATTCCACTTTTTTTAAATAATAATTTAAACAAATTGTTTATTCATGGCATGGCCACGTGTTTGCACGTGAGTTTGGGCTGGCTTTGATATGGGATCCACAAATTGAAAGGCTCACTTTTTTCACACATCATATTTCACACATCATATCATGTGATGTGTTCATAACATGTTGGATCTATCATCACCAGACAATGTTATTGTTTGTTTGGTTTTTTATCAATATTCAGGTGAATTTAAGGTGGATGTTGAACTTGGTCTTTTTTTATATTCTTTGTATATATTTTTATGTAAGTGGAACTCGTTGGACACTGACATTGTTTTCAACTTTTCAGATTATTATTTCTTTTTAAAAAAAACTTTTCATATAATTAAATAACACCTTATACAATTCTTGTTTATATGCATCTTTACCTGAAATATGTAATTTTTAAAATATAAAAATGAATATACATTTTATTAGAGGAAACAGTACACACACTGTTTTCTCTAATAAAATGTATATTCATTTTTACACACACACATATTTTATTTTATGTGAATGTATATATTTCTTTATATGCGATATCTGCTTTTAAAATAAAATCAAAATATGTAAAATTGCATTGAAATTGTGTTCCATAGTTTCCATTTGGATCATACCATCATTTTAAAATTGATAGATTTTGGTTAAAATGCTGAAAATTATAATCTTGTACATATACTTAAAAAACTATCTTTTTATATATATCACAATTATATATAAAAAAATGAATAATACAAACACAACAAAAAAATTAATTAATTAATTAAATAACAAAACGGCACATATAGTTAACACAAAATGAAGAATAATTTCCATCAGTATGTTATTAATTAGTAGTTGAGATATAATTATCATTAAAAGGGATCGATCAAGAGTCTTAGATTCTCACCAAAGTGGGAACTTGAATCCACCTAAAATTTCCACCTATCTTGATTTTGAATCCATCAGGACCCACATTTCTTTTAACAGAACCGCCAACAACCGAAAAAAGGGACTTTGACAAATTTCTGGTAATCATAGGATGGAATCAATATCCATCAGAGAATATCACCAAAAAAATAATTAAAAAAAAATAAATGGAAAGAACTATCCACTTGTAGAGATTGAAGTCTTTTCGAATAATAATAAACTACTCTACCAAGCTTTGTTTTCAAACAAACAAGGGGGAAAAAAAGAAATTGGAGGGAAAGATAAAACCAAGGCAGAAGATGAAAACACTTTATAATTTAATACCAAGAATGGGGCATTGTATTGGTGACAAATATGGTTTACATTTATGAGAGGAAACTACCATAGTTGGAATTACAAAGAAGCAAAACATAATTGTAGCCAAAGGGCAATAGGAACACATTTAAGAATCTCTTTAAATAGATGCATATTCTGCATAGATGATTTACACTTGAATACCTGTTATGACCTTTTAAGATCACAGAAAATGGGAGGATAAGAATGACTCCCCTCGTTTTACACACTACAAGTATAACTGAATGCTACTGTTTGCCTACAAAGAATGCTAATCACTGGTGTAAAAAAAAAGAAGGAAAAAATCGCAAACAATGCTATAATCCTAACAAGATATAAATCCCAAAAGAATACTTTTACAAACCTCCCCAAAAGGGAGAAACACATTGAAAAATGGGGAGGATTTACAACACTTGATCTATCGATGAAGAACAAAGATGGAGAGCTCCACATCTCATTCACGAAGAAAAAGATAATGGTCATGCGAGATTTCATGATCAAAAGAAGAAAAACCTGTGATTCCGGCCTCACTCTTGTAAAAACTGGAAGGCTGGATTCTTGAGAAGCTCTTCTGCTGGCCTAACATCAGAGAAGTCCTTCTCATGAAGAGAACTAGATATGTCATCAACGGAGAAGGGTATGCTGTAGAGAAGAAGCACCAGTTGTTTGATTAGGTCGTGGACCTCATTTGGGTTTAATTTAGTATATTATAGATGGGTACGGAATTCTAACCTGGAATTATCTTCTAACAAGTATGCACTGCTGGCAGCATTATTAGAATCCTCGGTCATTAGCATTGTCATGCTAGTAAGGACCTGTTCAAGGATATTCAAAGAATACCCAGCAATCAATAATGACAATAGTTTTCTTTTTTATGATCCTTAATGACCAAATCCAATTAGTCAAAACCTGTAATATGGAAATATTGATACAAGTATGGAATTATACAGTATTGCATCTTCAGATGGGAGAAGAGCAATGGGGAATCTAGGAAAAGACAGCATATGGAATCATTTTTTAAAAAAAAAAACCGTTGAAGAAAGAAGTGGGATGAAGTACATATCATGTAACTGTAAATCAAATAACCATGGACAAGAAAGCTGACTAGATCATAAATGTTGGAATATTCAGTACTCATCTAACAAATGCACGGTGGTGGTCAAATGTATAATAAAAACTACAACATTTTTAAGTGCATGTACAGACAAAGGGGGTTATGACATACAGGGTCTTCTGTGCAGGTAAAATATGATTTGAACTTACCTCTTGAGATACACTTTTAGTGTTGTATTTGTCATCCCAGTAATTTGTGCAAATTCTAAAGAGCTGCTGAACACTTAGGATCTGCAGACAGCAACAATGAAGAACATCAGGTCATAGATTGAGAAAAATATAGATGATTCTTTATTTATTTTTTTTATTTTTGTGGTGTGTGTGTGTGGTGGTGGTGGTTGGGGGGGGGGGGGGGGGGGGGGGGAATTAGCATGCTTACTGGACATAGATCATTGACTATTTCATCGTAGGAAATCCTTGATTTCTGGAATATTACCTGATAAACAAAAGTATATGAAAAAAAGTTAGTGCTTGGAAGACTAAAATTGCATGAAGTAATTCAGTTTCTTCAATGCCAACAGTTTTAATTAAATACACCATGGGATGATGATTCCCAAGAAAATGGGAACACTACACAAGAAAAGTTTCTTTCTAAATAACAGGTTTGTTCCCACACAAAGCAAGGGCCATATGGTGTTATATAGATCTAAATAGGTGGATTTTCCACCGGGCAATCCAGTTTTCAAAAATAATTAAAAAAAAGAGCTAGTCAAAGGGAAATCAGTCTGTTCGTGAGTACAATGGAGATAGGAGAACCTAAAAGAAAGCACTGGATCCTTGACTATGAAATAACAAATGAAAGCAAGTCATGCCCCTTCTCAAATTCCCACTATCAATTACAATACAAATTGCAGGTGAACATGATTTGTTAA
>CM060878.1:2565781-2671075 GCA_030737845.1 Acorus calamus | reverse complement strand
TAATGTCAACAAAGATAACCCACATAATTATCTTGTAATATTTTGAGAAAGGTGTTGAGGCACCCAATAATGCCTTGCCAGGGACTATATGTTGTTTGGTGTCCAAAAGAGCGCCCAGATGATCTCAGCATACTTGATCTGGATTTACTAGGTGCCTGAAATGTCAGCATACAACATAATGAGCAGTATGTAATGGCCAGTGATAAAATCTCACAATTAACTGAATGTAGACTAGTAATCATGAAATAAATGCCAAATAACTATATAGCACATTGATCGTCACCAGAATAATCATCCTCAACCTAATGTTGACTATTGACATTATCCATTAGAGGTTATCCCCTTCATCTGTCCATGTTATGTTTCCCCAGAGTATCTTAACAATGGTCATATTTGATAATATTGATACTTCGTATATATACTTGCAATATTCATTAATGTCTTCATTTCCTCTTCACAAAACAATCAAATGATTCAAACCAGATCCAAACACTGTCACACTAATCATCCTGGTCATTTTCATGAACATTTCTATGATCAACAAAAGAACATCTTTCATTTCTTTTGCATATATTCTGTTTCTCCAGATATTCATGTTGAAGGTCATATTCATTATCAGTCAATACTTCTTTTATAGTTATTTTATATCCATTTAAGTCCAATTCTTTCTTTCCTCTTCTTGAAACTCCTGACATGGTTACATGACAACTAAACTTGCAGATTGCATCAGATAAATGTAAGGCCCACCAAATAGATAATGCAAATATCCAACATCCAAATTTCAGGAATCTATCTGTTTAGTTGATAATGATTATAACAATTCTAAGAGGAGAGTGATAAATCTTTGGTCAAAGCTGAAGCTCTGCAGTCTGTACATTATCTAAAAAAACTAAAAGGCCTATAGAGAGGGAAGGATTGAAAATGAAAATGTCATACAAGAGTATTCAGCATACCTGGATACATTGAGCAAGCAATGCTGTCAGATCTTTCTTCAAATTATCACGAATGATCCCATATATTTTCTCAACATATGCTGTGACTTGCTGCTTGAAAAGCAAAGCAGGATACTTGGGCTCGACTTGATGTACAGTATTTTCAAGTCCATCAACTACAAGGTCCGCTGAAGATGGAGAAGAACGGAATCCCTAGAAGAATTCCAATAAAAGAATTAATTTTATGTGAAAATTAAAAACTTAAATAATCAACAAAGAAAAACATCAAACAAAAGTAATACACATTCCCTGAACCTAATGTCTTCCAAAGGACCATAAAGATAAAACATGATACGTACTTGAGCCATTCTACCAAAGAATGATGTTGAAGGAGGTGGCTTCCGACGAGGTGTTGCCCCCGCTCCACCAGCTGCTTTTAAACTCCTTTGTAGCAAGAATAACAATGCAGATGTATTTGATAGCCAGTAAGACAAATGCTCATTGTCATCCTGATTCTGCATTAAGCCATTAACCATGTAATTAGATAATTGCATCAATGCATACATAATGTTGTATATAGATGTCACTTATAAACAAGGAAGATAGCATAATCATTCCCAAGGGAATGAAGAAGACTAGACTTCAATAGTAATCCAATAGGTGCATATTACAAGTGTACTCTTCTTTGAAGCCCAACTCCCTATAATCTGCATTGCCTGATCATCTGCAACTGTTTAAAACTTCATGAAGTACGAGACCTAATGTCTCAAGACCCAAATCTACCCACATCCTGAAGACTCCTCTTCCAGCAAGATGTCTACCCCTCCACGTTTACTGCTAGTTTAAAGATAATCCAACAAAGACCAAGCAGTATTTTTCTACTTATAAAAGCAACTAATTTATCAGACATGCTCATTAGCTGCAGTTGTCAGAAATCTTTATTGGCTCCAAGAATACCTTCCATCATCAACAGGTTGAATACAGAAGATGCTAAATTTCTGTTTAAAGTGCAACAGGACATTACTACATGAATATAAGAATCTGGACAGTGAGTGAGCAGCCTACATGCTAAAATACTTCCATGACAACTCAACTCCCATGCACATAATGGTTCACAAGCAGAAATATAATTTACCTCAATTGCAGAACCAACCATTTGAATAAGGCGATCAAAGACACTGGTCCGTTCAGCTTCAAAAGATTTCCAATAAATTAGGCATTTGTAAATGGTAAATGCAGCAACCGGCTTTTCTTGACTAAAACCAATGTTATTGACCACACAATTGATTAAAGCATCAACATTCTCCTGGAAAAAAAGAAAGAAAAACATTCAGCTCAACTTGCAAAACTTTCAATCTACTTAGGCCCCGTTTGGGACTGTGTTGTGGGACACGGCATCGGAGGAAGCAGTGACGCGATGGAGAAGCAGATTTTTCAAGCGTTGCAAACACAAAAAAAAAATGCTTCCAACGCTACCACCACCAGAATATGTGGACGTGGGTTTTTCGTTTAATTTGGAGGTGGTGATCCACTGTGTTCGCCAGCACAGACGCGCCCACAACGCGGTCCCAAATGGCCCTTAGTCTTACAGATGAAAGAATGGAAAGAACATTGATTTAGTAAGTAGATATATCCAAATTCAGCACATACATGCTGCCTCTCGACAAGGTATCTTCTCAACTTGTGATCAGAATCTGCATAATCCTTCTTTGGTGTGCTTTGAGGATCCTCCTATGACACGAAAATTAAAAACACACCAAGAGCTTAACAGCCAAAAAAAAGACACATATAAACTCACACATATACAATCATTTTTTTTCTTTACCTTAGGCTGTGTAACTTCATGATGTCCATTCTCCAAAGTCTACAAAAAAATTGATAACGCAGGAATATTAATATCACTATTTTTAAAAGCCGATATTCAAGATTGTGTGTACCTTATGTGTTGGCATTGCTAGATGTTCTGACATGCGTTTTATAGGTGAATGTGGCAGGGCCTGTTGCCGGAGAATTTGATCCTCAGATTCCATATTCGATAACTTTTCCTCAAGCCTGTGATAAAGTAATCTTTAAATTGAAATATAGAATCTCAAGCAAGTGGATGAAAATAACAATTCTTTCAAGACAAATAGAGTTGAATATGACGGTTTGCTGTTTAGATGAAGATCAAAAGGCTATAGTTGAAAAGCTGCAAAAGAACCTTTGCATGGAAGTTTTCAGATGAATTATCTTCGATTCTGCCTCCATAGCCTGCTTCAGCCGCTCCTCACTTAGTTTGTTTGTATCTTCATATTTCTTCTCAGTTTCATCAATTTTGTTTTCAAGTGAACTCACCAAAGCCTACAGTAAAAGTAAATATCACAAATTTAAATATAAAATCATGTACAGAAATTTATCTAAAAGTTTCAGGTAAAGATATTATTCAATAAAGAAAATGAATCTCCCGAACGAAAAAAAATTAATTTAAAAAATACGGGTTGCTTTTCAAGTCTCAATTGCTCATCAAGCACTGTTCTTACATTTTCATACAGAAAAAAATAAGTGCACTGAAGTTAGGAAATTTGACCTTGAGCTTTTCATTTTCAACTGTCAGCTTATTAAGCAATGTAGTATCAATAACTGGAACTTCATGTATGACAGGTGCTTCCTCAGCAGCTCTTTTTGCAACTTCTCTCTCTTTCATTAGTGCAGCTTTGGCTTCTTTAAATTGGAGTTGCATCTCCTGTAAAGCAGACTGCAGTTTTGCATTTTCTTGAGTTTTTGCTTCTTCCATGTCAGCCTACAAGAAAATCAGGAACAAAAAAACAATGAGACATGTTTATACCAATGACTACATGAGTAAGCTAAGCCCCATAGCATCAGAAAATCAGTTCATCTGAGCCCCTTTGGGACTCAATCGTCAGAGTTCAAAAATCTGCCAACTCAATGCTGATAAACCATTGCAAGTTCCATGACTCTAGCTTCAGCACTTCTTATTCGAAAGTTTAAATTGCAAGTTCCATGACTCTCACCACTGTAAATCCAGGTGATGAAAAACAGAATTCTCAAGGACAAACCCCCCTCCCCTCACAAAAAAAAAAAAACAGAGAGTTCAATGCAAAACAAACATATATATATATATATGGATGATTAGGTGCGGCGAAGCAGACAGATCACGGGTCCAATCGGACAGTCGGATGCGATTCACATCGAATGCGATGGACCCGTGATCGAACGGCCCACGTCGCGGCCGCACCCATATATATATATATATATATATATATATATATATACAGCATGAGATTTAAATTTCCTAGAGAGATTACCCTCATGCGTTTCTCCAGCTGCAGCCTCCATGTGAGTTCTTCAACCTGCTTCTCCAATTTATTTTTGGCAGCTTGGAGAGCGCCGGTTTCCTTTGCCGCCTGCATACACACAGGGAATAAGGAGAAAAGATCACAAACAACATTTAAAGATTACATTTGCACCAGCTCAAAAAACGTTACAGCACTGTACCATAGTGACATTAAGTGGTCTAACAGGTGACACATATCCAACCATTTTGCAAGCAATGATTTCCTAAAAGCCTGAAGCTCATATAAGCTGCATGAATTTACCATCAAGCATCACACCAGGGCAAAATGGTGTACAACAATGAATCCCTTTGGAGGTTCAGAATATTCAGTAACTTTGCTATTGTAAAGCATAAAAAGGAACTCTCCTTCAACTACACTAAGGAATCATACAGAACCTTATTATGTTTTTAGAGGGATAGTCAGAGTTGCAAGAAATGAGTTTCACAATATCTTAATGAACATAGTTTTTTTTTGTGAAAATAAAGTTAATCAACATAGTTAGCAGAAAGATTCCTCACCATTTTTAGTTTTCGTAGCTCTTTTACAGCAACTCTTCTCCTCCAGGCGCATTGAGTGGAAATGGCTGCCCTCTTCAACCTCATATAATGTAACCGAGCCAGATACTGGCGGCATTGATTCTGGAGTAAAAAAATCCATTTATCCATAATAAATGACAAGGAATGAATCCATAGCTCAACTGAAAGTCTGAAACATAACGGAGGAATAGCATGGACTATGCAATTTCAATGACGTGACATGCAGGCCTAAGACATGACAAATCTGAGAAACAATCAGCAAATATATTTGTGCTTACAAAAAAACATGTGCATTTGATATATTTTACCGTTTCTCTATAGATCAACATATACATTTGTGCTTACCCAAAAAACATGTACTTTTGATATAATTTTATCACAAGAAATTATTTTAAAATGCAGACTTTTTTTTATGACCCTTAATATCTGGCTGTCAATCACATGAGGTGAACTAATATGTCCAATATGTCGTCTCAATAACCCACAGTATGTTAATTATCCAGAAATCATTTGTACACATCCACATTGTTTATCAGTGCACCTACCTGGATGATGATTGCTGCCTTTGTCTGTCGTTTTAAAAGAAGCTCCTTACGAGCAGCCATGCCACGCAGACCAGATTGAATTGTGATAGAAGAAGCAAGCAATTCTTTGTAAGTCTTCTGTGCAACGCACATGCGTAAGTTCTTCTGAATTCTGAGACAAGCGGCTTCTCTCCGCAAGCTCTCATAAATTTGTCGCACAAGATGTCCTGGAATCAACATAGAATGAAACTCAATACAGCTTAAACTCTATAAAATAGAGGGATAAATTGATATCCAGAGTGAATTTATAAAGAGCCCAAAATGAATAATCTATTGCGATTAATGCATCTAATATGACACTGAATATTCAGAACCTCTGCACGCAGCTTGAATATGTATCGCAGACCGCTGCAGTGAGACGAATCTTTGGCGAGCTAAATATGACCGAACTTTCCTTTGAATAACAGAAGCAGATGTTCCCAACACTTCAATCCTACGAGCGTCTAGTTCTGCCATTTGACCAGCCCTCAAAAAAACTTTTGTTTTACCTATCTACAAGAAAGTAATCCAAGATTAGCTCACTCATGCTTTAGTTGATAAAATGCAATTATGTGCTAAAATAATACAGACTAAATCCTTGTGCCAGGATAAGCCAAAAAGAAAAACATAAAGAAAAAAAGAAGAAGAAAACTGACGATCTTCCTGTTTCAAATCCCAAAATTCGTCCATAACATGGACACCAACTAATGTCGCTAAATTATTTATGTATATCGTAATAATTACAGTAGATATTTGTATACTTATTACAGAAAATTGACATCACAAAACAAGTTAAAACAGTACCCTCATCCACTTGAAACAGTTTGTAAACATATAAAAAGCAACTTCGAAACATAAAAGCTCAGGTCAACTTAATATCAGATGAAAGGCAGCACAGATAGATTCAATAATCTGACGTAGTTTGAGAATTCACAAAGACAAAATTTAATGACAAAAGTTCTGTTTTAATTACCAATGGCAGGCAGAAACAACAAAAATAATTATGGAGAAACAAACTAAAATCAAGAGGTAAAAACCTCTTTTACCTACATAAAGGTCTATCAGGTTCAATCAACCATGCTTTCAAGAAATTACAAAGAGTAACCGCGAATAATGTGGATCTTTTAAAAAAATATAAAAGAACCACCTCACTCTAGATGCATGACTTAAATTAAGGATTCAGGTAGTAATTTATTCTATAGGTATTTTGCTGATATACTGCAATTTCAACATGTATGCAGAAGTTTCATGCTGGCAACTGCAGAAATGATTATATATGATATAACCATAAGATAGGAAAACTAACCATATGTCTCATGTGAGTACTGCCAAAAGAGGGAAAGCAAGATAGAAAAACATGAAGTATTACAACACTTATCATAGACCTACCTGGTAACCATCAAGGCCAGCCTTCTCAAGAAGCATCTTTGAAGCAGTTACTTCATCACAACTACCACAAAATAACAAGTCAACAAACAGGTGACAGCTTTAACTGAGCAAGCAGTACACTGAGATAAATACATTTGGAGTCTACCTTCCATCCAAAACACCAGGTGCAAGAAGGCCAAAACGATCAATAAACTCATCAAATGTCCTCCTGGAAGGATAACCAGCACAGCTTATCCTAATTGCTTCCATAACACCCTACATACATTAAAAATCATCAGAAAAAGCTTAATTAATTGCTCAAAAACTTATTAGACAACAATATCAACTGAAAAGCAAATGCGGAAAATCCTTACTCCACAACGAAGCTGCTGAAGAACATTTGTGCTCTCAAAAATTGCTGGCTTAAGAATATTGTTAGGCTTTACACAACGGATATAGTGTGGCTCAGTTGCACTTAAAGTTTCTAACAGTGATTGCAATTGTTGCTGTAATAAAACAGAAAGATACTGTAAAATGGAGCTGAAAAAATAGTAAACCACATCAGTAAAACAGATGAAGAATAATATATACCTTAAATCGAGATCCTATCGATGAAAACTTTGATGATTTGGATGAGTCCTCCGCTAATGGAGGAAATAGACCCGAAACAAAGCAGCATGTTGAAGCATTCAAGAGTGCTTGATGCTCTGCAATGACATAATCTTTGTTTTTGTCGAGAAACAACTCTGTCTGATAGGTGACCTATAAGGAAAAAACATGCACCAACATATTAAGATAAATTCGGATTGGCAGCCAACATGTGAAGACCAAGCATATACTTACATCACCAGCATAGTGACAGATGGTGAAGTCGGTCCGAGCCAATTTTGGCTTGCTGAATCGTTTATGGTTTTTATATGTCTGATAAAGCTTCTGAGCGAAGGTTTCATGAGTTGATCTTGGAAACATACTACAAAAAAAATATTATTTATTCCTCATGCAAGAGTACAAAATGAACACTTGAATGCTTGGGATTTAACATAATAACATAATACAACTATAGCATACATACCAAGCCTCATCCAAAAGAGCAATGATGCCACCAGGTTTCTGGAAACACAAAATTGAACAGAAATAAGAAAACCAGTGTAATATTTCATATCATATCATCAATTAAAAATGTCAATCCAGATATATTTAGATAGCAAGGCAGCAGATGCTAATGCTTCTAGTGCATGAAGCAAACATGGAGATAAATGACAAAAGTTCAATGACTTGCTTCGCTGCAAGTGTTAACAATCAACCATAATTAAAATAAAATAAAAAGAATGAAGCACGTACCATAACATAACTTGAATATTAAAATACAGCAGCATGAACATCAAATCAATATAAGCCTTAGAATTGATTAATGGGTTATTTAGTGGTAGTGAGATGGAATTAAAAGGAACTCTGGGATGATTACTTCTGACAAAATTCACCTACAATAATAATTAGTACCTATCAATCTAGAGTCAAAACAGCATCCTATGAGGTATTATAATTTACGAGACAAATGTAATACATCAAGTCTAAAAAGAATGTTTTAAAAAAGCATAACTAAATTCCAAAAGTCCTATCTTATTAGCCATCCTATCTCATTTTCTTTGTATTTCTCTAATTCTCCCCATCCCCAATTCAGTCATTGTACTTTGATATATTTGAATACAATGCCTACCTTTCTCAAAATAAAAAAAATAAAAAGTCCAAAAGTCCACTATCTGCAGCCAAACCAAGTAGCATAGGATATCATGGAGCCTTTGCATGTCTTTCGATATGTCAATTGCCAAGGTTAGACATTTTCCCTCCATTGAAAACCAACCAATTGGAAGAGTTTATAATGATACAACAATGCAGAGTTCACGTTTTCACCACCATAAAATCTAGTTTTTATTTGATTCAAAATTAACGGGGGAAAAAGTTACCTGTAATGAAACCAAAAAATAGTATTTCCATTTTTTTTATTAAAAAAAATATAACGATTTCTCATATTGCAATTTGCAACTTCAGAGAGCCACTTCCAGACAGAATCACTTGGAAAATTTTGAGGAAAAACTTGGCGTTTAAAAACCAAAACAAAATGAATATAGATGTATCCCCATAATAATCACAAAATACAAACCTTTTCGATAAGATCAAGAATATCTTGGTTATCAATGAACTCAATGTAGCTCCAATCAATTTCTTCTTTTGTATACTCTTCTTGCTCCATTTTGAAAACGTGCTGCCCCACAACAAACAATCATGTACTAGTTATGAAAACAGTAATATTATCTTTTACAAAAAAACCAACATGCGCGGACTAAGCAGAAACTTCATGGTCAACCTGATTAAAATGTTGCTGCAGTTTCTCATTTGTCAGATTGATGCAGAATTGCTCAAAGCTGCACAAAATCAAACTATTAAAATCCAAGCAATTTATCATCTAAATAAACTTTACAATAGAACAAAAACGTTCATACACTTCATACCAAGAGCACTATCAAAAGAAATAGTAAAAAGAAAGACGGGGAAAATTATCTACTAAAATTATTTTGTTTGTCAAATCAATGACAAATTTCATTAATACACACTAAGGCCTAGTTTGGTAAAGGGATAAATACTTATGATAAGTTAGCCTAATATATGGGGATAAAAAACCATTATATTTATCCAAATTTACATTTGATAATGCATTTTGTTATCCCTATTTTTTTTGTGTTTTTATCCTTAACTTTGCATTTGGATCACATGATCTAAAATATGGGATCACTTTAAAAAAAAAATATCAAGTCAACCATTTCTACTAATGGGGCATTAATATTGTTAGTTTTAGTTTCATGAACTTTTTGGTTTTTGTTTTTTTGGGAATGACAGTCATAAAAGTTGTCCGTGTTTCACATAATGCGGTTAAAAAATGGGGATAAGTATGTTCCACATTTTACCTAGAACAAAATATCCCCACTTTTTCTCTCAAAATACGGACAATTGTCC
This sequence comes from Acorus calamus, assembly GCA_030737845.1. Lineage (NCBI taxonomy): Eukaryota > Viridiplantae > Streptophyta > Magnoliopsida > Acorales > Acoraceae > Acorus > Acorus calamus. The sequence continues at coordinate 2,661,329 of CM060878.1, read as the reverse complement.
ACGCACCATCCCTTTTTTATGCCATATGGGATAACATGTGATTTAATCCAATTATTTTCTTATCCCAATCCCGTATCCCAATGCCAAACCAAGCCTAAATGATTACATTTTACTCAAGTTAAACAAATATGATCTATTGAAAATTATCTACACGGCAGGATCTCCTTATCTGAAAAATCGACTTAAAGACAAAAGGGGGTATTGGGGGTGTATAAAGTTTGAACAAACTTACCATATTAAATATTTTTTATTATTACTATAGATAAATTAAAATCGTGAAACTTCTATGGCATCAATTCGTTTTGATTTATAGCATGATCAATGGCTTAGATTACAGATTAGCAAATATTTTATTCATTATGAATAAGGTGCACAAAAGAAATTTCCATATGACTGATTTAAAATTTCCATGAATGATTTAGCCAGTGGAGGGACCCCCTTATCAAAAAATCAGGAGGTACGCAAATCATACATCATAAGAAATGATAACCGATGATATTTTCTATTTTTACATAAAATTTCTAAAAAAATTGACTCAAATTAAGATTCACATGAAAAAACATGCAACAGAAGAAAAATTCAGGATTTGACCTCAACAGATGAGAAATCTGCTCGAACACGTGAAACAAAGTAACAAACTCCGTACAATAATCAGACCCTTGATTAGTATCACCAAGATATAAAAATGCCGATAATGGAAAATAACCTCTACGTAAACCTTATCAAAGTAATTCATCACAGAGGATGGGAATGTGGATTGAACTGAGACCAAATCAATCCCCTATCTCACAGATCTATATCTGTTTGTAATTTTGTATAATATTTCCAAATTGTCAAAATTCTACATCATTAAATTTCAAACTCCAGTCATTTCAGGGGCATCTAATAGGAAGTAAAGGGTGACTTTTCCACCCTTGCCACTTTATCATCAGTCAACTGAGAGATGACAACATCCAACTTTAATTATAACATACATTACACCAAACAAACCAGCACTGAAAATGCAACTCCACCGTCATCTTTTTTGGAGGAACCATGAAGGTCATATTGTAACACGGTCATTGAAAAGATCATCAATTTTAAATTCTGCAGAAAATCTTCTTTCATGTGTTTCATTGATGAAAGCAGTTTACAAATGATTTTTGCTCCACTTAGTTTGACAGCTAACACCTCTACTAGTGAAAAAAAAAATTCTCCTGTAAAAGCTTCTCATAGGGCACAGGAACTTATCAACTGAGCAAAGGCCATTATTTAAGTTTGACTTTTAGTTAATGAAATATAACAAATTGATGGTGGATGACCAGCAAGGGACCTCAAGCTATCCAACCTTAGGCGGAAGAGATATGAAAGCTTCTCACAAACAGGTAGGACAAAAGCTCCTTGTTGCAGGTTGCCACAGGATGATAGTCCCTTCTAAAAGGGTGACACTTAAATAGCTAAAGAAGCTCATGTCAGTCATGACTGGATAAGCCCGCCGTAACATTAATATGCACTTTCTACCGAATTGAGAGTTTGACCTCTTGATATGATGAACACAAAAGCATACCAGTTAAGCACCTGTTTGTCTTGAAACTCTCAAATCCATAGATATCCAGCACCCCAATCAAAAACTTTGATTCAGGATCTTGGCCAATTGAACTGTTAATCTTATTCACTAGCCTGTGACAACGAATAGAGAAATGCATGAAGTCAGCACTGCTTCGTAATAGCACTTGAACAGAATGCATTGATGTTTTGGAACAAAGAGCAGAGAATCTTAAGTAGGTACCAGTCAAATAACCGAGAATACACAATTTTGGCCAAAGCATCTCGACAAAGAGTTGCAGAATCTGGATCAAGACTTTTTGTTATCGTCTCATCACGAGTTACAATAACACGTTTGCATAAAGAATCTTCAAGGACCTTCGCATCGCACCTGAATTTTTTGTTAATTAATAATATAATTAGTCAGTAATTTCAGAATTAATAGACATTTCTATCAAAAGATACAAACTGATGGGATTTACATGAAAAGTTCAGCAGCAGTTCGCAGATGGAAGAACGACTTTTCATCTTTAGGTTGAGATGAATCTACTTCCTTCCCTTTTGAAAATTCAATATTGCCTAAATGAAGGATAGCAGCAACCACCCGGAAGATTGCATCCTGAGTAATTGTAACAACATTGCAGAAAGCATTGCTTGGCATTAGGCATCACAGTCAAAATAAAATCTCCCAATGAAGCAACTCTAAAGGTCAGCACCTGTTCCTCGGGACTGATGCCAACCACATCCATTGCCCTCCTCGTTGCGATGTACTCCTTAGAATCATCTACTCCATCGAGCTCATAGCAGTTAGACTGATTAAGATAATGGAACATCCTAGGATTTCCCAATTTATACCTCTCAACATCCTGAAACCATCAGGAGAGAGAGGATAAGCAGCCTAAAATGACAGTAATTGTACCATGATTTGTGGTTGATTCAATGATGGGGAACAGGATGCACCTAATTTGATCAAATGCAATCCTCGTGTCCCCACATATAAAATAATTTCAAAAATAGTATACCTCTGGTGGTGCGGCACAAAGCATGTAAAAGCAGTGATAATTTCTTTCAGGATTAGATACTTGACAAACACGAGATCTTTCCAGCAAGTATGTTCTAATGGCCGCTCCAGATATCCTCCCCGCTCGATCAAACTGAATCTCCACAAACTTACCAAAACGACTGTTTTGTGTAGAAAAAAACTTAGGAACCGTATAATGCATAGAAAATACCTAAGTCAACACAGTTATTCAACACACCTGGAATTATTGTTTCTGACAGTTTTTGCATTACCAAATGCTTCAAGTACAGGATTAGACTGCAAAGTAATGGTGAATGAGATAACACCAATTGTAAGTACCAGCTCCAAATTTACAACAATGAATGTTACATCATATAAAAAAAATATAAATCTGTAGCACGTATCATAAATATCTAGCATGCCAAATGCAAATTAAAAATGCTGAAATTTTAATTCAACACCTCCAACACTTGTTGCTCCACAGTCCTCCCTTCAGCTGCAGCTCTCCCTCCAATGTAAGCAAGATAACGCATAAGCATCTTTGTGCTCTCTGTTTTACCTGCTCCACTTTCTCCACTCACCAAAATTGATTGACTTATGGCCTCATTCATCATTTGCCTAAATCCATTTAGACAATTTTCCATTGTCATGCAGAGGGTATTAATATTTTTACACTCAACAAGTATGCAAGTTACAAAAGAAAATACCTATATGAAGCATCTGCAACTGCAAAAAGATGAGGACTAAGCTCACCAAACGCTGCACCTTTATATTGCTCCATCATGTGATTATCATAAAGATGGGGCAGCCTTCGAAAAGGGTTCACAGCGATTAATATGTTGCCGGTGTATGTCTGAAAGCACAACCAATTTGATATCAATAAATGCATGCACCTTCCATAATTGCAGAAAAGAAAATTATGAAATGGGTAGTTCAATAGATGCAGCATGTTATCGTCCTATGCAGAAAAGAATGGGTAGTATTTGTAGTAGCTCTCTTGTTCAATGACTAGAAAACGATATATAAAATTTGCTAAAAGAACATATATGCCTCTTGATTGGTCTCAGATTTATACCCAAGTTATATTTTTTCTCTCTCATCATAGATTTAGAGCATGTATGTTTAACATTTTTGTAAAATTGAGATATTAAAGTACTGTCTTCAGTCTTCACCATCCTCACCACAAATACCACCCTTTCAATCTCAACTACTATATCTGGGATCAGATGTTAAGAGATTAAAGCCACTTTGTAGATCCTAGAAAGCACATAGTAAAGCCTGTATGCATAGAAAACTAAAATGTAACAGAAAAAATTGGAATCCTTGTGTATATTCAAATGCATATCTGCCCATTTAACAATTGTTAACCAATAAATAAAGAAAGCCATGGCATCTTGATGTGAACAAGAATTGGTAATGTGCTAAATTCTCCAAACATTTCATGAAAATAAACACAAATACAATATATTTCTAAGTGCAGGTTTCAAACTTATGATCACGACAAGACACCATTATAGTTTTATGATTCATCAGGGACTTATGGACATCCTAAGTAAAATCCATCTGATTGGAATATTTCTAATTGAATAGAGCTGTGTAACCTCAGTCACTGCAGAAGCATGAAAAGTCTGTCTTCCAAACATTTTGCGAATTTCATAACACTCAAAAGAACTTCGGATATCCAATAGAGCCACTCAAGTACATTGGTTTTGCGTACTACAACACGTGTTTAAATATAAGCACACAACTTATGGCAAATTTTTTCCCTGTCCTCCCACACATTCAAGTTTCCATATTGCTTTGTTTGTCAACATTAGCAGAGGAATATACATTTTGTCCTGAAATTATCCAGATCCTTTAACTCATCCACCCTTAGTTCATCACTTCATCTATCAAATCAATTTTTCCTCCAACAAAAAAGCATTTAGGGTTTTCAATGAATTTTCATAATGTAAGTCATGCAATATAAATATTTTGGTAGTAACATAAAATGAAAACAAAATCAGTGTCAACATTTGAGCATAACTATGGAATCACATCTAATGAGCTCTGCATAAGCTATAAGCTTCATAAATTAGGATGATCTATGTCCTTTTATATCTCTCAACATCTGGGGATCATGTAACCTAGGAAATCAGTTTTATGTTAGGGATACCTAAACAACAAACAGGTTTCCATATAATTTGGAAACCTTTCATCCTCTTGATGCATGAGTTGAGATTTTCTCATTGTCTGGTGAGATTACCAAAGAATACAGAAAACCCTGAAGATTTAAACGTAAGTGGATGTCCCATCTTGTCTCTCTCTCTTATAGAGCGATCTCAACCCCAACCTCCTTGCCTCGAGTGAGTGAGTAAGTGAGAGAGAGGCAACACTAATTTCATATTCAGTATGTGCATATAATATATCATACTCAGCTTTTCACAAACCTTGGCAAAAATTAACTCTAATTTCAATATGTGAGAAGAAAATGCCAATAAAAGTACTTACATATATTTCATTCATGTCATATCGAGATCTCAAGTTCTGGAGAACCCCGGGTTCATGCAAATAAGCCAGTTTTGTCATGTCATCCACACCACAAGGCAAAGCTTCAGCATCTTTGGGGTAAATATTAGATACATTTGCCACGACCTGCATTGCAAACAAAGGAATAAGGACAACAATCTGCATAAACATAAGATCTCCTCACTTCTTTTGCATGAATAAACCTTACCGTGTACAAATAAACAACAAATGAGTTGAAACAGAAATTCCAATTTAAGCAGTAAAATTTCCAAGCATGTGACATCACAATAAAGATTAGCAAACTGATCTAATTAAAAACACTTACAGTCTTTCCAGAAGTGCAAGTAACCTTGACTTCTTTACCAATGACTTCCGTGACTTCTCCATCTATCCAAGACACATCTGGATCCTCAACCCAAACATGAGACCCAACAGCAATATGGATTGATGCAGCCTGCATAGTGTCCAAAGAAATTTACAATATGTAGTTATAAAAAAATCCTTCAGTAAATTAAAATCATATCTTGAAATTCCCACTCACTGAGTTCATCACAGACAGAACATGCATAAAAATTGACATGTGACAATTTGCCAAAATGATTATAAATTAGAAAATTTGTCATGTTGTCTCATATAAGCCGGAAGAAAATAAAATGTAGGATATAACCTTGAGCTAGGTTGGCCATATTTTATCCAAAATAAATATCATCTTTGCAATATGGGAGGCCAAATGAACATTTTAATGTATAAATGGAGAATTTCAACATTTTATCTACAAATTAGCAGTATCAGTTCTTTCTTAATCCCCCTTCATCAATGCACCACAAATACTGATAATTAACTATGTCTAAACCACTCATCACTACACCTAAACTTCTCTTCAAACCAGAAGAAGTGAGCAGACGATCAGATCTGTAATCACAGCTGAGCAGCATTGCCACACGAGTTTATATAAATAAAAGGACTTCATTTCCTCAAACCATTCACATGAGTCAATGAAGTTCTTTCAGATGACATCAACAAAAGAAACTTGAGAAAGAAAGAAACCTCATTTTCTCAAAACAACTCATCTCAGATGCAATTAAAAAAAATGGAAAACAAAAAAGAAGAAAAACTTAATTTTGACATGAATACAAGAGAACCCAAAAAAAAAAGGAACCGCCTTTTTCAGCTGAAGCGATCATTATAAGCTTCAGAGCCCCAAAAACCCTAAAATCCCACAAAATCACCAGACAAAACTTGAAAAGACCACAATAAAATCGCGCCCAGAAAAAGAAAACAAAGATCAGCAAATCAAGAGAAATCCATACCATTCTGTCGGTGTCCGGGTCTTCAAAACCTCCTCGATCTGCCTTCAAATCAACCCCTTTCGATCAACCCCGAAAAGATCCCAACTTAAATTCGAAAAACATAACAAAAGCAAATAGAAACCTTTATGACCCAATATCCCCCTCACCCTATAAACAAACAAACCCCCCGAAAAAATGAAAGAATCAAATACGAAGTTCTTTTTGATATCCAAAGAAAGAGAGAAAGAGAGATATCAAGCTTTGACTTGCTAGGGTTTATCAGGACCCCGTCCCTCTCTATCCCTCTTTGTTGACCTTGATTGGGAGGTGCGAAATCGGAAGACTTTCACCAACCCTCCCTGAACACCCGTATGTTTGTGTTCCTGAGAGAGAGAGAGAGAGAGAGAGAGACGTCTCATGTGCTAGAGGTAGCCTTTCTTTCCTTTATTTTTTGTTTTTTTTAAATGTTTTGGACAATCTTTCCCTTCTTTTTGGGGAAAATGAATCGGAGGAACATATAAGGCAGAGATACGCAAAGGAGAGACGCGTTTTTTAGCGTTTATTGGGAAGGTTCATCAAATTTGGTGAACATGTAAAGAAATCTAATTTTGTATAATCATGTTTATTCTAATGTTAATACTTGTATTTGAGTTCTACAGTTTTTTATTAATATATTTTAAACGTGTTATATATTTTTAAAATCAGTCTTCACTCAAAAATATTTAAAAAAGTCACCAAAATATTATAAAAAAAGTGACCCATTTTTATAGTCTCCGACTAGTTCTAAATCAGATTAGCTCAATAGCTTTCTCAATGTAATGTGGATGACTCTTCTAACGAGAGAGTTATGTTTCTCTTTATGTTTCTTGTTTTGTGATCTATGTTCTCCCTTCTTTTAAAATTTGCAATTCGAGTTCATGAATGAAATAAAATAGTAAACATTTACATTTTTTAGAAAAAAATAACCCCTTCATGTAGGGTTTTAAACACTACCATAAATTTAGTTAATGAGTCCAAAATCGTATCATTGTTTTTTAAGATTATTATGTTTATGATTTTTATTTTAAACTAACCTCTTAAAAAATTTGATCTCATCATGCATTCATATGAATAAATGCAATAATATCTACACACACATTTCAAATGAATAAATATATCTGTCTCAATAGGAATTGAATTATTAATAAAATTCAGTAATTCTAATAATAATTGCAACCCGTATCCATATAAATTTTTTACAAATAAATATAGGGTTGCGTTCCATAACACAAACATGTTATTAATTTTTTGCCAGTGGATGTTAATACAAGTTTTATTTGTCAACATAATGCACATTGTATATATAAAATACAATAAAGCAATTATTCGACAATTTATAGAATCTCAATGGATCATGATAACATGACAACTTTATCGTCACTTAGCATCAATTCTTATTTATTCCTAATAAAAAAAATTGATATGTATTTGTAATAACACTAGCATGTGTGAGGACTAACAACAACTAATAAGATCTAGTATTGTCCACATATCATGTTGAGTAACTTGAATGAAAAAACTTTAAAAAAATTGTATTCACTTGATCTCTTTACCCTTTCACAGAGAGGAAAAGTGTTTATGACTTAATCAAAACTCGATTCACATATGAACTTTTTGTTATATCTAATAATAAATTTTATAAATAGAGAATAAAACCACAACAAGCTCTCAACACGCCAGCCATGGACTTGTTCCTTATTTCACTTGGTAATCAAACAAACTACACACGTGGTCGAAAAGATGGGGGCATTATGGGAATGCTAATCACACAGACGTGGGAACTCCGAACTGTTTCATTACCAGAGACCAGGACTCCTGAGTCCTCTCTTATGGGGGCATTTTGAGAATATAATTTTTATCCTAACATTAATTTGGGAACGGAAGGGGCATTTTGAGAATCTATGTTCAGGCTCTAACAAATATTTTGGGAAAAAGCACGTGCATGGACATGTTAACGTGGCTGTTTTTTTTATTTTTTATGTCGTCGGTATATACAGTAAATCGAAATCTGTGACTGATTAGATTTTGTTTTTAATTTGGTCGGGATTTTGAAGTGGTTCCATTGATCGGACGGTCAGCGTTCGCTTGAGTGACATTGGAGGGTCGGATGGTGACACTTTAGCTTTCCGAGATGGCGTTGATATCGGCTGAGATCAAGTTGACTGTGGGACCCTATTTATTATATATATTCCTTTTACTTTTTTTTTCTTTCTTTTGGTAGATTATTTAGGTTATATATTTTTAGTGAATAAGGATGAGATTATGCATAATAGTGCATTATCAATTAAAGGAATTAGAAATTTATAGATTAAATAGAAATTTATAGAAGAAAAAAAAACATTTTCTGTTATTTGTGTCTGAGTCAAAAGGAAGGAAAAATTAAAGGAAAATGAAAGAATTTAAGTTAAATAACAATTGATGAAAAAGAAATCATTTTCTTTTTAATCAATTTATATGTTGTTTGTGCCTTTAATGGAAAGCGATGAAAAATAAAAAAAGTTGTTTGTGTTTGTGGTGTAATATAACAAAAAATAAAAATTGTTGTTTGTGTTTATGATGAAAAATATATAAAATAAAAATGTATTGTTTGTGTTATCACACAGTGATAAAAATGACAAAAAATAATATATATTTTGTTTGACAATTAATTTAAATATAATATAAAAGTAACCTAAAATTACTTGTCAAATCCCTCGATTAATAGCCAAAGTATCGCATCATCATCATAATTAATGTTTTATGGTTATCTATTCTCTTATTCTTCTGTTCATATATCAATCCATCTTTAGCATTTTTTATATCAATTTCATTAGGTTTTCAAATCAAATATTCAATGAAACAAAAACACACAAACACATGTACCAATCATCCTAGTAACAAAAAAAAATCAAACCAAAATCTAGATATAAGATTTATATTATTAATAAAAATAAAAAATAAATAATAGGTCTATTCGTCAAATAAAAAAAAAGATCTAGGATTTCAATCCAGATAGGTTATGCAAAAGGAAAATCTTCAAAAAATCTAGATCTATTAAATAAATAAAAAACATAGATTAATGTTCATTAGATTATTCTTGTTGGTGTAGAGAGATTGTGATTTTTTTACTTTCTTTCAATTTTCATCCTTTAAAATGAGAAAATAAAGAGAGAAAAAAATTTATTTATTTTTTGTTCGACACAAATACCAAATTTTAGATGGTCAAATTAAAAAAAATGTTTTTTTTTATTTTATTTTCACTAACTTTTCATGTGGCATGCACACACCTTGAAATTTCTCAAAATAATGGTTTTCAAAATTGAGAGGTGTAATCTCACATCCAAACGGCCCACAACACAAAAGTGAAGCTCAATTACACTTGAAATCATATCAATAAAAACAAAAGGGAGGGTAAATAAATGACAGCTGAAACCAACTTTCGGTCATCAAAAGAGCCTTTATTAAAAAATAACAAAAAAAACGTCCACAACTTCCTTTGCCCGAACAAGCAAGTTATTTAAAAACCCAACCTCGTCTTCGCGAACCAAAACGCATCGTGTACGTCGCTTAGAACAATCGGACGGTCAGAATCTCCCACCAAAACGGATCCGCCCGGGCCCACTCGGGAAGTTAGATGGTCGCGGACACGTCGTTGTGACGACGAACAGATCCAACTCGAATTAAATGGAGGGAAGTCGACAGCGGACGGTCACGATGCGCCAAGTGGAAGTGCCGGTGCGTTTGGAACCGTCGATCGTGGCCACCGACGGGTACACGTACACACATGTGCGTTGTTATGGCCCGCGCTTGATGCGGAGGTGATGCGGACGCGTTGACAGCGGGACAGCCAAAAAGACGTTATGAACTGTAATCTCCACCGTTCAATTTTCCGATTAAAAAAAATTGTCTTAAAACATTCAAATCCTCACAAATATGGATAATTTTATATAAGTCATTGTTAAAATTAATTAACTTTAATAAAAATTAATCATAACTCAATCTAACTTACTTAACTTTAACTTATATTATGAAATAATTAAATTATTATTAATTTTTAATCATTTTTAAACAATGCTTCAATGAAAATGAAGAAATATGCATGAAAAGTTTTACAAGGATAATTTGATCTTTGTATGAACTAATTTGTTTTTATGATTGTTTATGGAGAGTATAATGTCTACACAATTGCATTGTGATAAAATATTATATCAAAATTTGAATGAAATTTTAACCCAATTATGGTAATTAGGTTTTTGTAAGTTTTCAGGGACTTATGTGTCTGTCCCAACTTTCATAGGGACTTGTATAGGATTACCAATATTTGTAGGGATGTAAATGTCTTTAACCAAAAAAGTAATATGAAACAAAACTCTTTACATTAAAAAAGAATCATATAGAACATATTATGTGAAAAACAGATTTGGTAGGCTTTTAGAGATTTTAAATTTGTAAAAATCACAACTAATCTAAACTCATTTTTAATCGAATTTTCTAGAAAACCAAAATAATAAATAAAAAAATACAGATCTGTCATAAGAGATTTAGAGGATTCTAACAATATCCTCTCTGGAACGTTAATTTAAAAACTGATTAAAATGAAGTTTCGAAACTCTTCTTAAGAAACAAAAGATACAGTCTTAAAAATCACTTCCAAGTCATATACCCTTTTTTGCATGTTTATTTTAAAAATATAAAAAAAAATCCATCAAAATATATATGACCTTAAGCGAAAAATACATGACATATTTGAAAGATTTTTGAGGTGAGACCTATCATTTTCAAGATTACATTATAGTAGATGACAATTCAAGCTGGATTGTAGTCCACGCTGATGTCTTGTTGCCTTGTTGGGATCATACATAAAACGAATGGGTTCCAACAGAACACCCTGTAGAGACTTGTCTGAGGTTGGAGAACACACAACAAAAGAAAATAAAAACAAGAAGGAAGGGATCATGAATGAAACTGCACAATCAAGAAACCCCCAAAAAAGAAAAGAAATGCTGTGTGTGTTTACAGGCAACAAATGGGGCATTGAATCCTTATTTCTTTAATTACAATGCTATTCAGGACATGACAAATTGCTGATTGATGAAATATCACCGACTCCCGCAAATTGCTGAAGAAACAAGGACAAAGGACAAGTTGTTAGGATTTTGTAATAGACATGAATTTAAACTATATTTACCTATAAAAACTTAATAAATTAGTTTGCCTGTATAGAGAATAGACCACTTATCTTTGCTGACTTTTGGTATAATATATACATCTTTTTAAAATGGATTATTTAGTTTCCACCGCTCCTAAAACAAACAAATTATTAAAAATCCTTCCAAAACACAATATTATTATTAGCCCTCTTCAAATGTTACATGACTTTGTAAAAAACCCAAATGAGTATTTTGTGACAAGAAGCAATACTGCAACCATCGAATAAAACATTGTGTGGTTTCTTTTTGGGGTATAATGCTGAATTTTAAATTTAACTTTTTTTTGTTCTTTTGGGGTAATTGTGGTAGAATAGTGTACTTTAGGACTATTGATTTTTTTTATTTTTTGTCGAATGAAACATTCTTCTTAAAGTTTTAATTATCTATGTAAAAAATGAATCTCCAACACTTTTAAGAGGTTGAGAAGGGTATTTAAGACTTTTTTTATTAATGGAAAGGGTAAAATAGTCAATATACATTTGTTGAGATGAAATATTCCTCTAGTGTTCTTAGTCTGTTAACTGTTAGATTTATTACAAAGTCAGATAACATTTTAAAGGGGCTTATAATAATATTATGTTTTGGAGGGGTTTTTTAATAATTTGTCAGTTTTTAGATGAGTGGAAACTGAATAACCCCTTTTAAATGGTTTTTCAACACTATACCCAAAAAAGAGCAATGACCGATTAGAGAACAGTGGTATGACCATATGAGATTTGAACAAAAAACTGTATATTTCTTTGATTGGTTTGAACATACTTATATCCCAAGCTCTTCGTCGAAAGAGTCAGAAACTCTGCCCTATTTCTTGCATGAACAGTGCTAAACAGTACCGGCCGGTGAACAGTGTTTTTTGAAAATATTTCATTCATTATGTTTTGAAATTCCGAGGGTGCATTCTTTAACCCAAACGGTAAAACATTCCACTCATAATGCCCAAACGGTACTGTAAAGGCGGCTCTGCCAGCACCAATGACCAAGTGTATTGATATAAACTTGAGTGTTTGTAATATACAAGAGTGCAAAGGGGTGATTAATGCGCCAATTTCTGTACCAATACACTATGTAGGAGTATTTATTTTACCTGGACCAGTGGATGAATAAAATAGCATAAATCCTAAATTTTCTCTCAAGTGGATTAGTTAAACCACTGTTTATAAAAAAATTTATTTAATAACAGTTTTCTAAAATCTTTGTTATCTGAATGGTAATTGAATACCATTTCAGCTTTACACCATGATTATATAACTTTTTACCATTGCCAAAGGGGATCTAAGAGAATGTTTTCACTGGTCTACAATGTCACTGCTGTAAAAACATAGGCAAAGTCTTGATCATTATAAATTAAAGACCACCTAGGCAGACATAATAATACCTGCTTCCAAAGCTCCTCCATCAACAAAGAAAAGATGGCTGGCTAACTATGGCCAATCCCTCTCGCCAACTTGGTGAGGTGGTGAAGGCCCTCCCCTCAGGAGAAGTTTAGGGATTGATACTTGCTGTCATCCCAATGGGATGTGAAAAATGTGTTCCTTTGGACCTTGGAAAACTGCCATCATGAATAACCCTTGTGGCCTTTCAAAAAAATAAAAAAGAAGACTAACAATGGAAAGCCGGCCACCACCACCTCAACTTCCACGACCTTCTTTCTCTTCCCTCTCCTCTCCCCCTCTCCAATCACCACCCATGTTCCCTTTCGCCCCTTCCCTACCCCTTATTCTCTCTCTCCCTCCCCTCCCCCTCCCCCTCCCCCTCCCCCTCCCCCGCCTCCATCTCCTCCGCCCGCTGCCTCATTCCCTCCTTGGAATTCTCTCTTCTCCTCTCCGGCTCAACCTCGTCCACCAACTACCCCGATTAGACCTGTCAACGGATTGCGGGTCAGCTCGAATTCGATAAAAGACATAAAATACTCGACTCAAAGGACTCGATCATCAATCGGGGTGAGTCGGGGCCTATCTCGACTCGATCCCATGGAATCGTTGGGCCTGATAATAATTAATAGAGTGCTGCTACACTCAGTCATGATTACCAACCAAAACACAGACCATATATACCTCGTTACAGATTTAATTAAGTATATACCTCGTTAGATGATGTATATACCTCATTGAATTTTTTTTCTTACACTTATTAAAAATTTGTTCATTCAATTTAAAATGGAACGATATGCATTTTTTATGAAAGCATATACCTCATTAGATGATGTTTACTATTTAAAAAAAAATGAAAACACTTCAGGTCTGCGTTTTGGTTCGTGACTGAGTTTATCTTTTTCCTAATTAATAACTCTTCAACAACCCCCCCCCCCTCCCCCCGCCCTTATGACCCAACTCAAATATATACCACCCAACCCAACCCAACTCAACCCAAGTGAACCACTACCCAACCCAGGCCCAAGCCCACTGCATCATTAACCCACCCAAACATCATATTCGGCCTAACAAAAACACTAACAAACCTGATCTAAAAAAAAGACTAACATTACATTCGGCCTCTCTCTCTCTCTCTCGAGTCTCGACGCCGCAGGCCATCTCCCTCTATTGAGTCTTGACGCCGACCCCTCTCTCGACTGAGCTATTCTCCCTCTCTCAACTCCTGATGCCACATGCCATCTCTCCTCGGGCGAGTGAATTCGAAGGAGAGGAATTGAGAACCAGCCATGTCTGTTCGATGCATTGAGTGGTAGAGGAGAGCCCTTTATATAGAAATCTTCGTAGGGTCTAGCAAAGACATTAGTATACATCGAAAGACAGAAGTATTAACTTTGAACTAGGCTGATTATAAATGCAGAATAACTTTATGACTTGGAATTCTTCTATCTGTTGACCCTGAAGTCTTTTTTTTGACTCGGGGAGCTTTCTTTCTATCCATTCCACCTTAAAAAAAATAAATCATGCATTAAAGAGGGTTAAAGCTTAATCATAATTAACAAACAACTATAATAAAATTTCATAGATGCAGATAAAATCGAATAGAGTGGCACAAATGAAACAATTGTGGTCCACTCAAAACATTCTTTCTTATGGGATAGAGACTTTAGTGGTGCATTAGAATTTCTTTCTTATTATGGGATAGAGACTTTAGTGGTTGATTGAATATTTTAAGTTATTATTAATTACCGCAAGTGCACGGATCGTTACAGTAGTATAGATCTAGTAAATACGGGTCGAACCCACAGAGAATTGTTCAAATCAGATTATTAATTGATTTAACTAATCGAACTAGAAAGAAAGATTGATGAAGTTTTTTTTTATTATGTTTTTTTTTAAAAAAAACTAATATGAATATAAGAAGATAACTAGGGTTTTAGAATCCACCATACAATACCAATGTAGGGATTATATTCAAATATGAAACTCCATCATATAACTCAATCAATATTGACGTTAATCAAATATCAATCGGAAAATAAATATTTAAAATCATATTATTTCATAAAATCAGATTTAAAATCAAAACAATCATCTCAACATTCACACATTAGGAAGAGAATAAGATATCAAAATAGTTAATCAAGCATACCCTATCAAACCCTAAACAAGAGATCCTTGAAGATGATTCTACGATTAAAAACCTTAATATAATGATCTATCTCCCTTCCCTTTATAAAATTTACCAACTCAATATTCAACTTGTTAAGAAGAGCATAAAATATCAGAGAACTCAATCAAAATATATTTTATCAAATCAAATATAAGAGATTTTTGAAGAAAGTAATACGAAATTCACATAAAAGGTTTCAAAAGAGAATTGAAGGAGAGATTGTACTCAATAAAGCAAACAATATGAAGAATTCAGATCTAAATATAAAATCCTAAACTAGCATCGCATGGTTTCATCTTCAACCCTAGTTGAAGATTTAGCTAGTCATGATCAAACGAAATAAAAGAAAAATAAAAGAAACCACATTATATAAAAAAAATATTCTGAAAACAAAAAAACCTAATATAAAAATTCAGATCTAAATGACTACAAGCATATGAAAAGAAAAACAAAAAAAAAACTCTTGAATCTTTCTCCTTTGGTTGTCCTTTTTCCTCCTTATTTTGATTCCTTCTTGGCTTCATATGTGTTCCTTTTATAGCCTTCAGCCTTGAATTTCAACCGTTGATTTGCAATAAATTTGATGGTCAAGATTAACCATTAACCTTCCTAATATGCATCTTTGACAGATTTAGCAGGTAAAAGCTTTCATTCCCGTCATTGATTTTCTGCAGAATCTTCGGATGACTTTTTTTTGACCCCTAATATGGTGGAATTTCAAAATGTTCATGAAACATTGATTTGTAGATCTTAAAAATATCTTTCCAAAGCCATATTTTGGGCCAAAATACGATATTTGAGGCAAAAGTTATGGTCAAAATAGTAGGACGGTTTCAACATTGATTTGAAGAATATTTGATTGGAATTTGATTTTTGATTCTTTCTTCACCAAATCTTTTTCTAGCATAATTTTGGATCTTCTAGAGTCCTCTTGATTCTCATTCATATCTTTAAATGCTTCATAGAGTATCTTGCATTGATAATCATCATTTATCTCAATTACCTGTAATAACATATAAATTTGAAATATTAGTCATTATTACACATAAAATTATGAATAGAAAACTAAATTAAAGGGTTTAAATGTGAAAATAATATGCTTATCAGTGGTGCATTAGAGTTTCTTTCACAGACATCACATTGATATTAAAGAAGATTAACTAATCGAGTATTCGAGGATTGTATTTTACCATCTTTACTCTGGACGCAACAAAAGTTCCTTGATCCATCCAGATCTGATTCTAAGGAGAATGTCAACTCCTTCAATTGATGCCATCAATGAGAAATCAGTGATAAGAAGCCATTTCCCATCTTTTGGTCAATCTCATGTTAAAAAAATGGTGGATATATGAAGCATAGGGAAGGAAAACCTTCGGCAAAATCTTTTCACATTCCTACGGCAAAAGGATGATTATCTAACCTCCCGACTAGATCTTATCCAAAGTTCTTCAACAAGTCTTTCTTGGGATAAAATCGCCACAACCACGGATCATGATATTCACAATCTGGAGGAGCATGTATAACATGTGGGCTTTGACCACCCAACATAACATGCATGCAAACCAACACTATTCAATATCATTTCACCCAAATTTCATTTATGCATATGTTATTAAAGTATAGGAAGAAATTGAAGTAGGTTCCCTACACAGATTTGTGAAGTTCATAACATAATTATTCATGACACCAAAAACATATCAACCCCACCAAGTGACAGATAAATGCTAATGTGAGGTACTATGACAGAAAGACGTCTGTGAATTTTGTAATTTTAAGAAAACAAGAAAGAAGGGGGTTAATATCTACATCTTCATCTAAATCTAACTACAAATCTATGAAGAGAGATCTCAAATCAATTTTATGCTCGGAAACCTCAAAGACTCAAACCAAATATATTGCGCTAGTGAGACTTCCATCCGGGTAACATTAAATTCTCCAGAACACACCAAGGGGAATCCCAAACATGCTAAACCTCACTTAATTCCTCCCACAAAACTTCGTGTAAGAAGTAGTCATTCACAACTGACAAGACCATCCACTTTCAGCCGCTCTCTCTGTTTTGAAGAAGAACTGAAACACAGTAGACACCAATCCGAACCTCCTGCTTGCACCAGACACAGCCAGCCATGCAACAAGAATACCACCCTACGGCCCAATCACCAGTTTGAACACCATAGAATCAACCATCCCTCCACCACAGCTTCGAAGAACCCCCGTGAATACATGTAGAGTCTCACAATTTTAGAGACATAACACAGTAAAGTGATTTTTCTCTATAGTAGATTCAAAATAGGTGAACACAGAGTTATTGTTCCCTAAAAAAAATAATATTTAGAGTTATTTGACAAGAGATGTGGAGATCAAGGAGTACAAAACCATCTATAATTAAAATAGTGACTCATGACACAGGCCAAGTTAATGAACAAGCAAGCACCCATCAGAATTTGAAGAAGATACGATGAATCTACCGTCGATAGTTGAACAGCCATATCAAGATTCACCTCCTCAAAACTCAAGTCCATTGTTTCACACTCCCTCCCTACAATAACAACAAAACCAAACCATCAATTCAAGAAATACCCACACAACCCTTCCTTCCCCGATTAAAATTTCAAACTCTAAAGTCACACACACCAATCAGATTAAGAACCAAATTTGCCAGCCATCACAGCCTTGATCAAACACTCACCCCCCGGGTTGGTAATTCACCAGCACTATCTGAACCAATCAAGAACCACAATGGACATTCAGAAGTTGGGTCAATGCAATAACACAAAAAATGAAGCAAACAAAATAATTTAATCAGAACCTGACCCAAATTACCCATAAGTTTGAGAGATGTCGGACGCCTTTCATGGCCAGGGTCGATCCAACAACGGTGGGGCTCCAGATGCCTGAATCTGAGGAGGAGAGAGGGGGGTTCGGAAAATGCGGATGGATCGGAGGGAGGAGAGAGAGGGGGGAGTGGTATCCGACGCGACTGCATCGACATAGATTGTTATTTCTCCACTCCGGAGATGGTAGAGAGACCGAGATGGAAGCGGAGGTGGGACTGGTTAGGTAGAGGGGTTATTAGTACCAACTTTTCTTTCGTAAAATTATTACATTAAAAAAAGTTTTTTGTTGTAAAAAATATGACTTTTTGCTACTCGTAATAATTCACAACTAAAACTTAAATTCCCTGTAGTGTGGGGATCCAGTGATCCGTCGGAACCCGGTAAGGAAATACGCCCCAAAAAAAAAAAGGGGTTTTTTTGCATATATATCTCTGTTAGGTTCTTTGATTGTAGAAATACTCCTGTTAGGTTCGGGTTTACATTAATACCCCTGTTAAAACAATAAATAGTGCTTACGTACCCCTCCGTTACTCACCGTTAGCAAACAGGGGTTGACCATGGTTAATCTGCTAACCACAAGTTGGTATTTTACCTATCTACCCCCAACTATAAATAAGGATAAAATCATTTTTTGTTTGGTTGTGGTTTGAATTATTCTCGGTAGGAAACATATTGATAAAATAAAATGTGAATAACGTGCACATAAAGCTTTATAAAAAGTGAAAAAATGATAACAATTGATTTATAAGAGATGAAGACAGTTGATTTGACAGTGGACCCACATATTCTTTTAGATTGAATAACCTGGAATAACTTAATTCCAGGGGTTGGCTGGAATCTATATACTATTTTCTACCGGTTAATTCTGACATATAGATTCTCATTTATTCTAGCCTTTTAAACTCCCAATTTGAAGTTTCTCTGACTAATTTCCACTTATTCCTGGCCTATTTTTGAACCAAATGGGGGCTTTTATTCATACTATATAAACATTTTTTTTATAGGATTAAGCCAATTCTTCCTTTATACATTGCTTATTATTGACATAAAGAAATGAGAGTATAAACCCAATTTTTCTTTCTTTCTTTTTTAGTGTTTTTTTTCCTTCCTTTTTTGGTTCTTGAGAAGAAAAAAATATTATGTGCCTCAACATGCATCCGCTGGGAGTCACATAAAAGAAGGCTTTTGGATGCAAGAATCAATTATGGGGGCTTGCAACCCCTCACTTAACGGATTTAGAGGGTAATATTAACTTTTCCCTATACTTAACGGAGGAAAACGGTCATTTTTTAACTACACCCGACGGAGACTAATCATAGGGGTACGTAAACACTATTTATTGTTTTAACAGGAGTATTAATGCAAACCCGAACTTAACAGGGGTATTTAAACCTAACAGGGGTATATATGCAAAAAACCCAAAAAAAAACATCTCATTCTTTGGCCCTGTTTGGACTGAGAAATAAGTTATTCTACGTATATGATTATTTTAATATAAATAACGATAAAATCATTTTTTTTTGTTATGTTTTGAATCATTTTAGTTAAGAGACGTAATAATAAAATTTTGTTGTTTAAATAAAATGTGAATAAGGTGTTGAAAAAGATTTTTAAACGATAAAAAAATTGATAACAATTGATTTGACATGTGATTTATAAGAGGCGATAACAGTTGATTTGATAATGGATTCATATATTCTTTTGGGTTGAATAAGCTTGAATAATTTAATTCAAAGGGTTAGCTGAAATCCATATACCACTCTATATATATTAGTTAATTCTGGCGTACATATTTTCATTTATTTCAGTCTTTCAAACACACATTTTGAGACTATTCTAACTAATTCTCATTTATTCTGAGCTCTATTCTTGAATCAAATGGGGTTATCATTATTAGCACACTCCGTCCATTTTATTACGGGATTGTAATTTTTTTATTATTTTAAAAAAAGATACTAATATATCTTAATGTATATTTGAATTCATATTTTTATATTATTAATATATTTACTTCAATAAATGGTTATTTTTTATATATAAAAAATCCGTGTATAGAGTGTGGACGGAGTTGAGGGCATGCAAGGTGGCTCTTAATTACATTTATAATTATATCTATACTCTATATCTGACTACAATAATGTCAAAAGTTTTCATCTAACATAGCAATCTTATAATTTTGTGGGTCTATTAGTTTTTTTTTATTATAAAAAGTGCCTTTTAATTGTTCATTCATTCATATATGCCCAAAAAATTTTAGAATCGATCAATTTTGTCAACTACCTGGGTTATTTGCAGATAGTCTCCCAAGTTTCCTGTTATTTATAATAAGATCTTTGAAAAAAATCGGCCAATTTCACACTTTTTGTGGGATGTTTGAATGTTGGCCCTCAGTTTCAACCAGTTTCACAACTATACCCCTATTTATGTTACAAAGAGATCCCTAATTCAAATTTTCAGATTTATAACAAGATCCTTCATCTCAAGACATGACTTACAGAACTTCAAATCATATCCACAGTTTCTTTTTTGGACCAATAAGATACCTATAAAATATAAAATGAATATTTTAGTCTCATTATTTAAATTCATAAAATTATTTATAAGAAGTCTCTACTTTGATTTCAGTTTTCATTTTCATATTTACATTAATTATTGTAAAACTAACTATTTCATAAATTTTCGTACATAAATTATTTTTTATTTCACGCAGGAAGTGTATCCACTTGTTCGATTTTGACTCTCCTTCTCTCCCTTGCTCTCCCTTCATAAATATTAAATAAGAGATTTTAACTTTCGATAAAAAAATTTAATTAGTTTATTGAATTAGGGTCATAAATATTATTGACTATTTGTTATTAAAAACATTATAATATGTATCAGAGTCATTCTTTTAGAACAGAAGCCTGAATAATTTTAGATATTAGAATATCAGTTTATTTTTAAAAAAATTGTTACTTCTTCTTTATTAAATTTTTTAAATTGCACTACATTTTTCTTTATCTATGTTATACTTGGAGAAATGAAACTTACAATATCGCTTATGATGTTACTTGATAAAATTCTATTTTGTTTACCTATGAGCCTAAGATAATATGTATGTATGTACTTTCTTAATGTGGCTTATGAATTATGACGTTCTCTACGATTTAGTCATTCAAGTCAGAAATAACTTTCTTTTCCTATGCCTTTGACACTTTGATATCATCATATAATTTAAAGTAATATTAATAAAACAAATACAACCGATGAAAATATAAGCAACACATATTAAAGTGAAACCGGGATGATGTTCCACATGCCATAACACATGATTTTATTATTTCAATAACAAAATATTGAAGATCGGTGCGATTTGTAGTAGCACTAAAATGCAACAGATCCGTATATTCCTCAAAATCTTGAAGATAATCAATCAGATGCAAGTAACTGTGGTGAACTACATATTACAGGATGTTATAACTTAGGACAGTATATTACACCATATTTATTATAACCTTGCCTGGGATGATAATCAGGTGCAATCCCCGGGACGGATACCGTACCTTCCCCGCCCCGACATCATACACAACCTCCACAGTCTTCTGCTGCGTGTTCCCTATGATCCCAAAACCCGTCTCCGCCACGAACGCCAGGCACACCTGCGACACACTGAACCCGACGAGTATGCCCGATGCATCCACTTCAAGGTCCGCTCCCCCGTCGAAGTGCAGAGTCACCGTCGTCACATTCACGGTATGATAGTTGCTAAAGTCATAACACGTGTCCAACTGACTAGTTCCCGGAGCCGTTGGATACTCCGACATCCCCGCCTGGAACGCCGACCGGAGGGCATCGTATGCCCCCGGTGGCAATCGGGTGATCACCGTGCCGGAGTCCACGATGATCCCCGCCGTCGAAAACACCGACGGTGGGATCCCTAGGTTTTGAGCGCCCACGCTGATCCCTGATAGACCCACTCTTTAGAGGTCCGGCGTCGGTCGGGACAAGAGAGGCGAGAACGTGACGGAGTCATCGGCGCCGCCGATGGTCAGGTACCCGGTCGAGCTGCGCGAGGAGGGGAGACAGTACTAGAACACCCCGCCGAATGTGGTGGACGTCTGTTGCGCCAGAGAGGCAGAGACCCGTAGCTGTGTCCGAGACCGAGAAGACCCGCAGATCCAATGAAGAGGCCCTTATTGTCCTCGCCGCACCCGAAGGCAAAGTCCTGGAAGTAGTGGAAGTCTGTCAGTTATCTGAAAAACATCTGTATTTAATAAAAAAAAATTTTAAATTAATTAATTGATATTCAAAAATCTGTTCTGGATCAACCGATCAAATACAGATGCGATGGTATCCAATCCAATGACATATGCATTTTTTACTTTAAAATATATATGTGTAATGTTTTGTGTGTTTACTTATATTTTTATGTTATATATTGGATAACTATTAGATTTTTAATATATTTCAATATCAGATATGCGATTTTTATTTTCATATATTAGATTTTCGAATTTTGAATCATATTATACTTGAAATTTTGGACAGTTATCTAAATTCGGATTGATTACTTTTTTGAATATTCAGTTCGTATCCGCTCCATTGAAAGGCTTACCTTGAACATGTCATCCGGCGTCAGAGTAAGTGTCTCCATTGCTAGGTTTCCCTTGGTGGTTGAGCCGTCGCCATACCCGACAGAGTATGTGCAACCGGAGGTATAACACAAGACATGCATGTTTAATAGTGTACCCAAATGAACTAACATTGTACTGGTAGTGTGTAACAATGTGTCCAGAGGAACTAACAATGTACTAATAGTTAATGCATAAAAGGTACTCATAGTATTACATAAGTTATACCATTCATAACACAACTATCATTCATAACAATACTTATATTCATAACATCAATTGGTCAACAAATGCACTCAAGATTCATTCGTAACAAAATTTTTATTCATAATGGTATAACACAAGTTATATATAATATACAACATTCTTGAAAGGAGTTTGTCAATGACTTTTGAGTATGAGATTTGGTAGATAACTTGGATGGAGCTTTGGTGGATGGCTTTTGAGTAAGGGCTTTAATTAGAACTGAATGGCCACCATTATAAAACCTAGACTTCTTCTTGGTGTTAAATCCTCTATTTGAACCATTTTCAATCCTACACAATGTGCAAAAATAAAATCAAATAACAATAAATTAGTTGCTAACAACAATGTACACACAATAGGTCGCAATAATGAATTTGCATAACTAGATTTCAAAATAACAGTTAGTATGTTCCTAGACACTCATTAGTACTCTAAATGGCATATTAAGTTAGGAGAGTTCATAAATGGACAAATAAAAACCAATATCACATATTAAGTGAAGAATTAAAACCCATTTATGTATTTTAACAAGAGCACCGAAAGGTTTTCCATACAAGAATATGTGAGATTTTATGCTATTTATGTACAAGAAAAAAGAGAAAGAAACAAAACAAGAAATAAGGAAAGATCACCTATGGTTATTAGGACTCCAAATCATTTGTCCCGAAATGACTAAAGAGAAATGATTTAATTTAAATAAAATCAAATAACAATGTACCCACAAATAACATAAGACAAACATATGTTACTGAATACAGTTAATAATGTACTCAGAATATCTAATAGTGTACTGAGAAGAAATCAAATAACGGCCAATCACCGAAAATATATGAAAAAATTCAAATAAAAACTACAAATACACATATCATACCAGAAAAAAATCATGATCTCATAAAATAGAAAAAAGAAATTTGGATGAATTAATGCAAAAAAGTGTGCAAATCAGTCTCAAACATAAAATCTCACAGTCGAAAAAAGAAACTGATCCAGAAAAGCAAATTTTATCTCTGATTCTTTTTGTAAATCCATCAATCCAGGAGACATAAAATCTATAGGCAAGAAGAGGAAGAAAAAACAAACCCTAACCTTTACATGCATAATGGATCACAATGGTTTTAGGTTTTGAATGGAGAAGCACAAAGGGTTCCAATTTCGTTCTCCTTGCGATTTGGGGGGAAAAAAGGGTGTTATCAAAGAGGAGAAATGAATTTTAGAAGAAAAAAAGGGAGCGTTCGATGAAGAAGAGTTCGAATGTAAAAGGAGAGGATGGGTTGGAAAATTAAAGGTTTGAAAGGGTATTTTTGGATGTTCAAAAAGGGGATCTGACGGAATCTGTGAAGTTAGATTTAAAAATAATTGGTTTGAAAGATAAGGACCTAGAGAAAACTCAAAAAAGTCAAAAGACCTAAAAATAATAGAGGGTATCTGGGAGGACCTCTAATTAATTTTCCTGAATATAAAAACAAATGAAAAAAAATTAACAAACAAACCAAAATAAATCATAAAAAAAACATGTGAACTGGGTTTCTTTTCACAAATAAAAAAACAAATAAATAAATCTCAATAAATTAGAAACAACTATAAAATATGAAAAGAATTTAAAAGAAAAATAAAAATTAAATACAAAATAAAATAAAATCCTAATAAAATAATTTTTTTTTGGATTTTGGGGCCCTCAGGGGGCCTTAGGCGACCTATGCTCAGGGTCGGCCGTGTGTACAAGAGATCAAGTAATTGATGCCTTTTCCTTATTTAGCTTTATTTACTGCACTCATTGAAATTTTTTTATTTTTTATTTTATTATAGGGAAAATGACTAACAAAAGTTTCATAAAAGATAGAAATATTTAAATCAGTCACTTTTTTAAATTTTATCTAAAAAAATCTCATTTCATAATTTTGAAAATACAAAAGACTAATATACCCTTATGGAATTTGATTGTTAACATATTTCATACCTCTTAATTTTGTAAAAATATTTTATCCACTTAATTTCTTTAAATGTATTTCGCACATTCTGATGTAAATTGTTTTCTATTCTAGATTCCATGTGATTAGGTGTATTTTTGTGAGATATGTGCAATATAATTTGAGTTTTTGATGATGAACTCATTTAAATGTTGATGCTTCTTTAAAAAATTGGATATGTAAGGTGCAATGCAAATTTAAATTACATATTGTAATTATACATAATGAAAAATCATAAACAACTATTATGTCAAATATATATAAGAAACACACAATATGATATATAAAAATATAACATCTGCATGGATTGATTTGGGTCATATAGAAGATATTGTTGTTTTGTGGGAAATATATATTTTTTGTGTGGAATAACCTACCAAGGTTTAGAGGGGATGTTATGGATCTAATTATATAAATGTGCATTAGTCTTTTGTGTTTATAAAATCGTGAAATGAAATGTTTTAGGTATAATTTTAAAATGTGACTGATTTGGATATTTATAATTTTTAAGATATATTTTTTTATCATTTTCCTTTTATTATAAGTGAATCTATGCGTTTCATTACATGAATGGTAATTTTCACATATAAAACCAATTTTTTGAATATTTACAAAATCACCCCGGCTGTTAAATGTTAGCAAAAAAATAATCCTTGACCCGGCCAACGCTTACTGACTTTTTTTTTTAATTTATTGATCAAAGGAGACGTGATATGTAAATAATGCCTCCGGTTTATATATTTTTTAAAATAATTTAAAAAGCCACCTCTATTTTTTAAAGACCCCTTTCAACCTGTCCATTAACCCAAAACATGCTAAAGTCGACCCACGTAAAAGTGTAAAACTCTTGTATCTACATAACTAATCAGTAGATGTAACCGAGTGAGGCAAAATTATAAAATGTCGAAACAAATAAAATTTTAAATAGGATCAGAAAGAAAATCGATCTACATATTATCCGATTGTGACTCTTTGCATAATCAAACTGCTAAAAAAATGATATATAACGTATTCTTCATATTATGAGTACCCTAAAATTCATTCATTTTTATTTTATAATTTAATATTTAATATTAAATAAATTAATTTTTTTTTGAAAATATAGACTTCAGTTATATATAAAATTTATAAAATCTAATTACCTATTTAAAATCTTATGATAAGATTAAAAGAAGAAATATCAGTTTTACTTTTGGATAATAATGAACTTTAATTAATAAATTTGTTAAGGATAAATGATGTAGGGCAAATTATGTAGACGGGACCTCTAAAAGAGGTAATCGAGAGTCGCGATCTCGGAGTCATACAAAATTTTACATTGTCAAAGATAACGAGGAGATCTTCTGGATTAATTATTATAATTTAACAATTCTTAGTTTTTAAAAATTCCTTGATTTAGGCATTTAAATTAGCGACTATACTATTTTTAGTAAATTTAAAATTTATGATATCTCTATCATAACAGATCGGAATTGAACCTCTCTATCGATTCTTATGATTATCTAAGATCTCATAGAATCATAAAAATTAATTTGTGAATTTTACTATTTTTAGTAATTTTTAAATTTTATAGTTATTAGTATAAATAGAGACTTGTAATAAGAGAAGAACAATTTATTATCAATAATAATTCGAGTTTCCTTCCTTTTGAGACTTTCTTTTTGGTGGATTCAAGGAGCTTATGAGATTTCAACATTTGTTTTGTCCATTTCATGCGTGTATTGAAAACTCTTTTTAGTTAGTATATACTGCAGATGTTATTTTTTTACACAAGAGATGTGATTTATAAATCATGCCTCATTTTTCTCTTATATATATTTTTTATAATATTTGTTATCCAACTAAAATAAAATATTGAAATAATATTGAAATATTTAATTATATCGCAATATTAATGGATAAGATTATTTTGAATTTTATCTCAATCTCAATAGATAAGATTGAAATTCAAAATAATTTTATGTAGATATAATTAAATATTTAAATTCTATTTTATTGTCTGATTTTCATTTAATTTAAAATCCAATTTAAAAATATATGTGGATATTAAAGCACATAGGAACTGCATGTGAGTTTAACATTATCCATAGATGATTGGTTGGTGTATAGATGAAAACTGAATTAGATCATGTGAGATTGGATGTTAATGGTGGAACATGCATGGCAACACGACTTGCATACATACCTGTGGACGTGGAGCAATTTTTAGATGGTAAAAGAGAATCAACTCGGATTGTGTGGTGTTTCATTGCATGACCATTGTAGAAGACAGTGGAGAAGAAACAAAGAAGCAGCATTGAAGGGAGGAGGATTTGAGCAGTAGCAGCCATGGGTGTTTGATGCATGGTGTGGTAGAGGAGAGCCCTTTATATAAGAGATTTTGATGGGACCAACAGAAGACAGATTTATTCAGTTTGAAAGCTTTCAGTGTCGTCTATCATTGACCCGTGGAATATTTCAGCTATGGACTTGGAAGTTGGAAGTCTTTCCAGATTCCTTTTATATTCAGTCTTTTTTTTTTGTCCTTTCCATCCAACTGTTTGGTGCAGGGTGCAGGGCGGGACCCTGGATTTAAAATGAGGGGATATATATATATTATATATAATGATAATTTAAGAAAAATTAAAATTTAAGAATCTGAGGTGGATCGATATCAAAAGGAAAAAGTGAACCCAATTTCGGGTTGAAATAATTTTAGTTAAAGAACGATTAAATCGTTTTAAACTTGTTCAATGTTCAATTAAAAATAAAAATAATAATAAAAAACCTCTACCTAAATAAAATAAACAATTAAATCTTAACAAAAACATTCAATTAGTTTATTCTGAAACTGGGAATCTGGGAAAAAAAAGAAAAAAAAAAAGAAAACTAAGAGCTATAAACATTTTTAAAAAGAAATATCCATACAAAAATTTAAAGAATTAAAAATGAATTCAATATTGTAAAATCTCATAATCCAATTAATAAAAATAAATCAAATCTATCACTAGAAAATAAATACAGATCAAGTTCAAAGAAAAAAAAATCACGATCAAGTATTAAAATAAACGTCATTCAAATTTTTTTCCGAAATAGACAGGGTTGAACGGCGGTCTTGACACGATTAATTGATTTTTTTTTTGACAGTTTGGGAGTGGGGACGGGTTATTTGGGGATCTTATATACAGTGCTAGGTTTATTTATTTATTTATTAGGCCATCTTCAACTCTTATTCAAATCTATACTCAAATTTTACTTAAAATTTGAGTAAAAGTTTGATTTAATATGATGTGTCTCTAACCATCACTTTGTGATTTGCTCAAATCTTCTAAAAAATTCACATCTTCTTCTGATTATTTCATATAAACATTTTCAAAATTCTTTTTCCAAACAACTCAATTTTTTTTCCCTTCAAGATATTTAAATTTAAAAATCATTATCATTCAATTTTTTGAAAAAAAAGATAAAAATAATATTAGTTTTATTAGAGTAAAAATAAGAAGTAAAAAAAACAAAGATGTGCTGTTTGCAAGCGGCGAAAAGCGGATTTTAATTGCTTATTATTAAGTGCAGAAAGAGGAATGATTATAATCTTTAAGAGTTTAGGGAAAAAAACATTTGGTTCAATGAAAAATATTAAGTAGTATTTTAAATAAGTGTGTTTGGTTAACCAGTTGACTTATGTGATTATTGGAATGGTATTTTGATCCATTTTATAAGTGCTGAATGTAATTTAATAT
Source organism: Acorus calamus (assembly GCA_030737845.1). Classification (NCBI taxonomy): domain Eukaryota; kingdom Viridiplantae; phylum Streptophyta; class Magnoliopsida; order Acorales; family Acoraceae; genus Acorus; species Acorus calamus. The sequence continues at coordinate 2,632,837 of CM060878.1, read as the reverse complement.
TTGGTTGAAAACCTGAAAACATGATTATTAAAGATTATTTTTTTTTCTATGAAATACATCAATCACTAATGTCCTATGTATAACAAAGAAAACTAAGAGCTATAAACATTTTTAAAAAGAAATATCCATACAAAAATTTAAAGAATTAAAAATGAATTCAATATTGTAAAATCTCATAATCCAATTAATAAAAATAAATCAAATCTATCACTAGAAAATAAATACAGATCAAGTTCAAAGAAAAAAAAATCACGATCAAGTATTAAAATAAACGTCATTCAAATTTTTTTCCGAAATAGACAGGGTTGAACGGCGGTCTTGACACGATTAATTGATTTTTTTTTTGACAGTTTGGGAGTGGGGACGGGTTATTTGGGGATCTTATATACAGTGCTAGGTTTATTTATTTATTTATTAGGCCATCTTCAACTCTTATTCAAATCTATACTCAAATTTTACTTAAAATTTGAGTAAAAGTTTGATTTAATATGATGTGTCTCTAACCATCACTTTGTGATTTGCTCAAATCTTCTAAAAAATTCACATCTTCTTCTGATTATTTCATATAAACATTTTCAAAATTCTTTTTCCAAACAACTCAATTTTTTTTCCCTTCAAGATATTTAAATTTAAAAATCATTATCATTCAATTTTTTGAAAAAAAAGATAAAAATAATATTAGTTTTATTAGAGTAAAAATAAGAAGTAAAAAAAAACAAAGATGTGCTGTTTGCAAGCGGCGGAAAGCGGATTTTAATTGCTTATTATTAAGTGCAGAAAGAGGAATGATTATAATCTTTAAGAGTTTAGGGAAAAAAACATTTGGTTCAATGAAAAATATTAAGTAGTATTTTAAATAAGTGTGTTTGGTTAACCAGTTGACTTATGTGATTATTGGAATGGTATTTTGATCCATTTTATAAGTGCTGAATGTAATTTAATATTTGGTTGAAAACCTGAAAACATGATTATTAAAGATTATTTTTTTTTCTATGAAATACATCAATCACTAATGTCCTATGTATAACAACGAAATATTTTTTTGGATACCTACAGTGAAAAATAAATAATTTTGTGCTAAATATGTCGTGATCTCTGGTAATTATAAACTTTTATGTATCTCTTCAGATTGCAAAGAGTACATAAATTTTTCTATGAATTACATCAACCACTGATGGGTCCTTGAAAAATGAAATTAATTCAAAGAAGCCTACACGTATTAACCACTGATTCTGAGTCAAATATATCTAATAGCAAATGCATCACTTTGATTGCCAATAAAATAAAATAAACATTCCCAAAATAGCTAACCCAAACCCATCCCCAAGAAATCCGAAGAGAAGCAATCTCGGAGTGATTTGAGGCGGAGATGGAGTCCACAGGGGCTGGGGTGTCGCGAGAGAGAGAGTCCTAGAGAGGATCTCTAATGAGCAACTAGGGTTTCGTGAGGAAACACTTCAGTCGAAGAGAGATGAGGTATTGGATAAGTAGATCGGGCGATGGTGGTAGAGATCCGGTGATCAGTGGTCGTTTAAACAGAGAGGATCATGTGTCTTTCGCTTGCGGCGCAGAGAGGGGTGAGAAGATTTGGTCTGGCGAGTAGGATTTGCAAGGTGGATCTGTTCCTCGTCCATTTGTGGCCCAGTTTGGTCCGGAGACTGAGAGCCGTGGAAGGGTTAGGAGCTAAGTCATCCGGCGACTAGGGTTTCATGTTATGCTTCCCTTTGTGTTTATTTTTTCAACAGAGAGAGGGGTGAGGAGAGAGGTGTTTAAAAATTTGACTTTAAATACCAACCGTAATTCAACGTAAGTGGCAAGAGTATTCAGGTCATTTCACATCGGCAATAAAAACGTGATAGGCGAGTGCGGAAAAATAAGGGGCCAGGGCAGGACAGAAAATTTGTGGGCATTTTTATCTGAATGAGGAAAGGTTTCAGCCTTTATTTGGGTGTCAACCAAATACAATTAATATCAATAAATACTGAATTTCAGCTTTCAGCTGAATAAGTACTTAAAATCACTTCTACCAAACACCCCTTCCGACTTAAAACAGAAGACTATATTGGGGCCCACTATTGATTAAATGGTTTTGACCCACACGAGTGGTCCGCCCCTGGTTGGGTGTGTGTGGAAGGATATTAAGTTTGACTCTTCAAAACGCGCATTGACGGGCCTTTTCAAAACGCGGACGTCTCCGTTGCGGGACCAGATCCTCCTTCCCTTCAATCTCTGCTACGATTCTACTGTAGTTTGTTCACAAACCCTATCCCCTGTTTGGATTGAAGAATTGAGTTATTATAAATAGATAACTATACCAGTATATATAACAATTTTACAGTAATAAGAGATTTTCTGTCTGGTTGTGTTTTTTATTATTCTCATTGAAAAACGTAAGAATAAAGATTGAGTTATTTCACTCAATTCATCTGATGGTGAAAAACCAAATATGGGAGTTATATGCCCACCCCATATAATGAGAAAATCACATCGTGATGAATAACTTTTATGCACCTGAAGCCAAAGGAAAACCACCCCTATCAATCACACCCCATTTTGAACCAAACACACCCCTGTACTATTTGACAAACATAATGTCGACCGGTGCTACATATGTCAACACTTCTAGTGTCGAACGGAAGGGTTACACAAATATATTTTTTATTATAATATCGACACATGTATTGTTGATATGTATTAAATATGTCGTCAAATGAAATGTCGATACTAGCAAATAAAAAGATAAGTATCAGTTGACACATGAGATATCGAGAAAAGTGAATGGTCGACAGTGACAGTGTCGATATGAACAAGTAATTGCAAGCTACTTCTTATAGATTTGCTTGAACTTCATCATCTCGAGAACTCAATGCCATGTCATTGGAATAATTTTTTTTATTGAAAGCTGTAGGTCAAATACGTTCATTGAGAGTCATATTGCATTGTAAAAAATTAAGTAAATAATAAATTATTTACAAGAAATTAAGAGTAATATACCAAGTAGGATCATATTCATACAAAAATAAAGTTATGTTTTTCAAACTAACACCAATCACATATTTAAATAAAATAAGTTCTTGTTAATTTATATTGTCAGCATAGTTTGAATATAAAAAAAAAATATATCAAACTCATAATTAAAAAATAAATCAATTCATTGATTAACTAGGGTTTAAAAGGACAAAATATAATACAAATAAGATCAATAACAGGAAGAAGAGTATATTTACCTAACACTTCAATATTTAACAAACGACGATGACCGGTGGATGGAACAATATTAGAGCGGTAAAAGAAAGAAAGGAAAGACAGATGGAGCAGGTGACATTACAAACCTTTGTCGACCATATCCTATTTTTTGCCTTTTTTTCCCTTGCATTTCCGGACTGGGGTCTCCCCCATGTTTTGGCACCATGGACACAACGTCTTCTTCACTTTTAAAAACACATATTGTATATCCAAACAGATCCATAGGCTAATTGATACACACAACATATTATATAATTAATAGATAATTTATTGATCTGGAAGTTATCTTGATGTGTAGAGAAATTTAAACATTTCTCTGGATCCAACTATGATGCATAGATAATGACTTAGGGTGTGTTTAGAAACACATTTAAAAAAACAGCTTTTAGCTTTTTGCACTTGGGCCTTAACTGACTTGGAAAATCATTTTTTTTATTTAACATTTTGTATACAGAGACAAACTTAATTAACTTGAAAGCCTTATATGAAGCTTAATACAGATGTGTAGAGAGTGACATTGTTGACTCATAAGTTCTATGTGCCTAACGTGACATGTGAATCAAGTTTGGATCTAACTTAACGCTTGGAGTGATTGACTTGAAAAGCTTCTCCATGTGCGCACACTGTTTTTCTTAACACTGGTCATGGTCCATTAGTTAAAAAATATGATGAAAAAACATAGTATTACAAATGAATATTAATTATTGTTAAATGAGATCCAATTGTTTTTAAATTATCTATTTATCATTGTATATACTTAATTAGAATGAATAATAATATAAAAAAGAGATGACTCTTGATATAAAGATATATAACCCTTTGATTTTTTTAGAAGTCCATATGAGAAGTATATAATCCTATATATGAAAACACTATATATGAATCCAAATAGTCTCTTAAATTAAATTTCTGTTGACAGAAAAATAAATTAAATTTCTGTTAACATATGACACTTGATTTAAAATTTTGTATATAGTTAATGAAAAATTTGTGTTGTATGGTTTTAAACTTTTATTTATTTAGAGATTTAGTGATTCTATGAGAATCAAACATATTTGTATTATTTATTTATTTTAACAGTTAAACTATTATTATTTTAATATTTATTTATTTAGATTTAAAATCTCATTTATGAAGGATTCAATATTCTCCCATACTGTTATAGAATCTTGGCTACGCCACTGCACATCATATTGATTTGAAGTATCATATGATGGAAGTTGAAGATAGGTTGAACAAAAAAATCGATATCTTGATGATAAAATTGTTAAAAATGGTTTAATTGGGGGTTTGTTTCGTTTAAGGGATGAGTAATTTATGAATTTTGACTATCGGGTAGCCTCAAATAGACATGTGTAGTAGTTAGGTACTTAAAATACAATATGAAAAAGAGAGGATTGATTACTAAAAAAACATAGTTTATAGGGACTTAAAAAATAAAAAATTCAAATGGTAGTTTTTGAATTTTAACCTCCGTCAGCCCAAACAAATAAATAGACGTTTAATGGAGATATTAAAAATGAAATAGAAGACTAAAGATGAGGACTGAAAAAAATATGAAGAATGGAATGATTGACCACTCAATAGAATAATTTATCCGGATTTAAAAATAAAAATCCAATAATTTATTTACTTGGATGCCTCTCTGGGTGTATCATAGATGCACGGAGATAATAAATTTATAATTTATTGATGTATAAATTCTCTTTGGGTCCAACTTTATTTAACACGTTCAAACTCACTTATTGACTTAAAACTCTTCTTTAATTTAAGTCAAACATATACGTGTAAAGCCAGACTAATTGACTTGGGCGTCTTTTATGGGTCTACCGTATATGCATAGATCGATTAAAGACTAATTGACTTGTAAAGCCTTCTCTTGGCCTAATATAGACATGCAAAAACAAATTTATTTGGAAGGATTTCTCTAAAATTAATATATACGCGTAAAAACTGAAAAAAAAAATTGAATAAAAAAGTAAATATTTGCTACCCAGTTTCATTTCTGATTTCGAATTATAAACTTCGAAAAGAGGGAGAATATGATGCAAATGCAAGAAAACAAAGAAAAACTAGATGAAACACTATCGCCCCGCGTTAGAAGAGATATCTAACCCCCATGGGGGTGGTGCCCGATGACTATCCCGTAGCGCATATCCAGTGGCGGATCCAAATGGGGCCGGGCTGGGGCCCGGGCCCCCCTAAGCCTAAGCCACGTTGTGATGTATGTAGGTGGATAAATAGTTTTTTTTTTTGGTTGTTGGTTTCAATTGATGGGTTTACTACGTGAAAATTTTGTATGGTAATTTTGTATTTTCTATGTAATCCATTGGCTAAAATAAAATAAAAAATAAAAAGAGCCCATGTGGATCAAAGTCATCGAATTGATGAGTGGGATTTAAAATTTAAAAAATATTATATTCAATTCTATTTGCATCGCAATTAGTAGGCATATATTTGAAAATTTTAAGTGTGCACCAATATAATAAAGCCTGATACACTCAGTCCATTTTACAGCCTCATACACTATGATAACGTAATATATATATTACACTATTATAGTGTATGACTCAAATTTTTTTAAATTTTTTATCATGAAAAAAATACACTATGTATCTCAGTATATACTTCATTTCATATAATAGCATAGATTCAAAGAGTGAGTGTATGATTTAAAAAAAAATAAAAACAGGATGGACTGGAATTGTGACTGTAATGGGAGTAGTGTGTATCTTTTTCTGTATAATAAAATATTCCATCCGTTTATAGAAAATAAAATACATGCTCATATAAAATAAATGTTTATATTAATTTATGGTTTCTATAATTGTTTATGAAGATAGTAAAATATATACTGAGTTTGTCAATTTTATATACTATGTTAGACATAATGATGCAAATAAAACTGTAAAATCGACGTATAAATGTCAATTTTTTAGATTTGGAGTTCGTGGGTTTTTTTTTTAAATTTGAAAAGTTTTCTTCTCAAGGGCATTAGTATATGGTTTTGAAGTGCTGAAAAATCATTGATTTTTTTTGTGATTTTTGTTTATTTTTAATTTTTTATAATTGATATGTAAATTATTTTATATCACTAAATATAGTAAAAAAGAAAAAAATTTCGATCTGAATTATTATTACTCGATCGAAGGATTTGATCATTATCCAACTGTATTAATTTTATTTTAATTTTTTATGTATATAATTTATTTTTATCTTACTTTAAGTATCTTGGCTCTTTGGCCCCTCTACTTTAATTCTTGCTTTCCGCCCCTGCGCGTATCCTCCCGTCTCTAAAGGACACCTCCTCTGCGTTGGCAATAAACTGACCCCAATCTCGTATGCATCCTCAGAACATATCCCACACACATTCACTTTATAAACCGTCGCACCTTGAAATATGACCTCGTTCCGTGTACGCTAAATTGTCCATGTCCCGGCCGGAATGATGGACTGCGCTATGATCTCGCCCAACCTGCTGTCCGTCGGGCTCCTCATGCCAGCTCTCGTCCGAGCCCCGGTTTGCAACCCCACTGCCTCCCAGAACTCTCTTGACACTGGGCACGTGCAAAATAAGTGTTGGACAGTTTTCAACTGATCCGCGCAAAGAAGACACGCCATGGACTCGTTAGGCGCCCACCTCGCTTGGTTTGCCCATGTCACCAACTGTTTGAGGGACAAGAACTACATAAAAACCTTGATTTTTAAAAACTTAACTTCTTAATAAAAGTTGTTCTCACGTTCTAATATAGATGTGTAAAGAATAAGTTGTTAGCGCCACTCATGTCATTTATCTGAAAGGAATGTCATTTAATTATCTCTATAACTCGATAATAACCCAATCGACGATATCCAAGTATTTTAAATTAATTATTTATTTGTCATGAACAATTTATTTTTTCGTTATAAAAAAATATAGCTGGTTTTGGTGGAATTGACATGCATATATAGATCTTGTCCATATATCAAAGGACAACAGATGCCTCCTTGTTAATTTCCATTAAAGAAAGACAACAATTAAACAACATAACCTTGTCGAGACACCATAAAACAATGAAAACGATTTCCTCAAGAGGGACACAACCACATATGCTCAAGTGACGAAAATAAATAGAATAACGTTGGGGGTACTATGCGGAACAATCTCGTGGATAGTTCACACATATTTTGATTTTTAAAAATAATGAACTCTAATGAGATATATATTTATATATAAAATGTATATAATTTTTATGATCTATTGTATTGTTAGATGGAAAACATAAAAATTGCTAACGAGTTATATATCTCATGTTGGGAGGTATATATATATACCCTGATAGATTATTATAATAGGACTACGTGTGTGAACTACATAAGTGTAACAATGCTCAAAGAAATAAAAAAAAAGAAGAAAGGCGTGTATGAAACGAGTGAAGCCACCAAATTCATTGATTCCATTGCCGGCCATCAGATTCTTTGTTGTTAGTTTCTTCATTTGTTTGCTCTTCAGCTGGACGTTGCATGCATGCATATACCTTGTTGTCTTGGATATCAAATACTAGTCACAAAAAAACACTGCAAAAAAGTTAATGAATTGCCAATATTATGGAGTCCAACAAAACAAACAATTGGGAGACTTTGCTCACAATACCAATACTATATATGTTCTCAGTTCATGAAGAATCAAAAGATTATTTCTAACTAATTAATCTTTGGCTCCATCGCTAAATGCATACCCATTGAATTGCCTCTTATGTAAAATACACACACACACACATAAACTACATGTTTCATCTGATAATTAAATTATATATTTCATTAGCGAAATCTGAATGCATAAATACCTCAATGTAATGGTGTGGCAACATCAACTTTAAAGGACGATGTACTAGGAATTGAACATTCCCATTAATAGAAATTGTATACTATGTCCCCTACACCCAAAAAAAAAAAAAATTCATGTAATGATATAAATAAATAAAAAAGTGTTAGAACTGCACGCGGGACTACATATGCAAACAGTGTGTAGTATCACCCAAGATAAAATTTAATAATTACAATTAAACAAGTAATAATCAGACAAAAATGAAAACACCATCCTTAGCTAACAAATTCGGCAGGGTCCCTCCCCTCGTTACAATATGTATCAATTCACATACACATAAAATAAGTTAATCCACCAAATCCATCTATAAATAGCCATTGGTCATTCAATAAAACCCACACAACAAATTCCCCATCATTCATAGAGAAACCATACAAACCAAACTATATACAATGGCCAAAACCTCTTCAAGAACAGCAGCAACACTAGTACTGCTGCTCGCGATCCTCAACACAGGAATTGCCAACATCACCTCCTCCAATGGAAAGTGCCACGTCAGCGGGTACCTGCGCGGGAAGTCCCACAGCTGCAACCGCCACAACGACTCCGACTGTTGCAAGTCCGGAAAGATGTACCCACAGTACCGGTGCTCCCCTCCCATCACCGGCGCCTCCACCGCCGCCACCATGACCATCAACTGCTTCGCCGAGAACTGCGACGGCGGCGGGCCCTCCGAGTGCGACGGGCAGTACCACGGCGACGACGAGATGGTGGTAGCGCTCTCTACTGGGTGGTACCGTCGAAATCTAAAATCTAAAATAAATACAAAGATACATCTCAGTATGAATATGAGTTGAATTGAATTGAATTCTTTCATGTTAAATAATCTTTGCTATGGAACAATTAAACTGGAATATTGATCTCGTAAATATCATTTCATATACCAACACTTTTTTTTAGAAATACCAAACATCTAAGTGCCGGTTTATAAATAAGTTTGGACAGTTTTTGGATTTCCAAGAAACTGCTTTTTTCTTGATTTGCAAGAAGCTGTTTTTTTCAAACTCGTTTCAAAATGGAATAACTACAAAATCAGTTTTAAACTCAGTTTTTGTCCAAACAGTTTTGCAATTGTGCAATCAAACGCAATCTAAATTTTACGAGAAAAGAGATTATTCATTAATAAGAGAAAAAAAAAATACCGTGAACAATGATCGGATTGAAGACAGAGTAGACTCATGGGTTACAATAAATAATTTGATTGATGAGGAAGAAAGAGACTTGGTTGTTCAGTTCTCCACCAAAAAAAAAAGATTGATCAAATTTTATGGAGACCGACTCATATAGTCATTGTGTATCAAAGAACGATCCGAATTATCAAATGATTGAACAAGAAAAAGAAAAAAACATAAACACACGAGAAACCACTTTTTTTTTTTATAATAAAAAAGAGATTACAAGGATAAATCTCAATAGAATTTGTTAATTAAATTATTTAAATTTGTTTATAACATTATAAACTCTCAGTAAACTCTTTATTCCTGATAGGTACAACCACGGGAGCCGGTGCTCGAAGTATATCAAAATCAGCGCGAACGGGAAGACAGTGAGGGCTAAAGTGGTGGATGAATGTGATTCCGTGAACGGTTGCGACGCCGACCACGACTACCAGCCGCCGTGTCCGAACAACGTGGTGGACGCGTCTCCCGCCGTGTGGAATGCGTTGGACATTCACGGATCGGATGTCGGGGAGTACCACGTCACCTGGTCGGATGCTTGATTGCGGCGCCACCGCCGCCGCCGCTGGAAAGTTGTTGTTCGTCTGTTGTGTGAATGTTGGAATAATAAATAATCATAAATCCATTTCTGATGAAGAATTTGACATTAGTGTGGTACAGGGAACGAGAGAAGACCGACCGAAATCAATAAACAATGTCGTTTCTACTTTCTTGCGTCGATTATGATTATCAAAATAAGAGGGAAACATTAGAAAGGAATGTTGGTTTATCTCTAATTTGATATTAATCTAATAATTACTAGTTACAAGTATTTTAAACCATTTAGATTAAATAATTGATTTATAAAAAAGAACCCTCTCGTGGGTCTAATGTATGGAAGGTGACTTGGATAATAATATATTAATATACATATGAATTTGGAAGTTTTTTAATTAATTAACTTGGATGCATAAAGACCGACTTATTCATAATCTTCCCTCTAAAGTGTAAACAATTATTGCTTGTATGTGGCTTTCCCATCTATTTCACAAAGAGCCTGATATAGTACATTAATGTTTGGGCATGAAAAATAACAATAAAATGCATATATTAGAAAGCCATGTGCCTTCTAATAACCAAATGCACCTTCCAATATCTCCGATTAGGATATAAAACAGACGCCCCCACCCCCTGTAGAAAGTTGAGATCAACATGGCCATAGGTTTGTTGGTTATGACATCCTATGTTGGAAACCAAAACATACCAAATTGGGAGATGCGGTTTGTCAAAGCTTGTTCTTGGTCAACATATGAGCCAAATTTTAATACTTGGTTCCTTTTAAAAAATTTGGTTTGCAAGATCATAAAATTGGACGTAACATGCATCTCACAAAGATGGTAATCAGTATTTCAACATCAAATTCAAAACAAAAACGTTAAAGATTACCTATAGATTATAATCCAATAATTTCAATCAAGCAGTTGACCCAATTCTTCTGTTTGGTTAATACAGGTGAAATATAGTCATAAATAACAATGTACCAAACCAATTTCATCGGGTCCGTAAAATTGGTCTCTGTCTAGCCTTCGATATCGTCCATCTCTCCGTGTGTGTTCTGTTAGCTAAGATGAACATGATCACAACCATCTTCAGAAGGCTCTGGTGATAAATAAATAAAAATGACAACTTTACACAGTCTACTTCCCTTTGAGCTTGCAGTAGGCATACAAACCAGAGCCGACGAAACCAAGACCCTGTCCCATAACATTCATCTGGAACAAAAGAAAACATTTCACATGAGAAAAGAAAAGTGAAACCTGTTCTCAGTAGATTCTACACATCGGTACTCACAAAATCAAAAGGAAGTCCACCAAAGATCAGCCATCCAAGTCCAACCGTAAACAGATCCTACAGAAACACAACTCCCAAATTAAGAGCATTTCATAGAAGAGGTGAACGTGGTTAACAAATTGTAGCTTAAAAAAACGCACCTTCAGATTACCACACATTGTTTGCGTAACTGCGGAGTTCAAGGTTGTGTTCAAAAAATACTATAGTTCAAGAAAAATGCCATTATGCAGGAAAACAGCATCACAGCCTGCAAAACATAGTTGTTCATTTTTTCTTAGTGCAAGACTGATATAAGGCTGATCTAATGGACTCCACCAAGAATTTAAGACTTTGAGTATAGTCTGCAATATTTATATAGAATTTCATAAAAGCACGCACATTAAATACAAACATCACAGTTCCATGCAGTAATACTGAACCGCCTAACTTAACATGTTTGTCATTTGGGACCCCCCTCCAGCTGATTGGACCAAATCAAATTCAGATGGGTCGCTCACGGATGATAGAGGAGGGTATGGAGCCCTCCTCAGAGACTCTTCAGGTCATTTCCTTGTGGGGGTAGCAGGCTGTTCAAGCCTTCCCTCCATCAATATGCTAGAACTGCAAGGAATAATATCAGTCTACAGTTGGGAATTCATCTGGGATATCAAAAAATCTGGTTTGAAACAGACTCCACTACTGCTATGGTCTAGGTCAAAGGCAAAGGCACTCTCCCTTGGACTGCTCTTAGACTACATAGATCTTTGGTGCAGGGGCTTGGAAGGCTAGTGGACTGGAGAATCACCCACATATTTCGAGAAGGGAACAACCCAGCTGATCTCCTGGCAGCTAGACGGCAAACAAGGGGTGAACACAACATCCTATCTCATCAAACTTGGCAGGAGCTCAATGAAGCACTAGCAGCTAACAAAGCTAGAACCTGTTTCACTCGAAACAAGTAGCTCATCTTTTGTAATCAAAGCTCAACATGATGCTTCCGATCATTTTTTTTTTTTTTTGTGAATCTTTATTTTCTTAGGCAAGATTTTAAGGGAAGTATTAGGGGTGGACAGGATGCAGAGCGACCTGGTTCTCTCTTCCCTCTGTCTTCCTATAATCCTCTTATTTAAATCTAAAGCTTCTGTATATCTTGTATATCTTCAAAGTTTAGCAATACATAGTTCTCAATTACCAATAAAAAAAAAAATTGACTTGCAAAGCTTCCTGTTAACAACATGCATCTCACATATTGATTAGGTAGTCTTGACATTTAATCATGGAAAAATACACAAGAAAGCCTAATGAGCATATATTTGCTAATTATAATATCTTATTTGGGCCTTCTCTTCCCAATGCCATTGCCCTTGAGCTGCCAGAGTCCACTTTACAAGATGCTCACTTGTATGCATAGTTCTACAACTCTCAGCGAATAACAAAAGAATAATGCATTCCACGAGGGAAATCTGATAGGACTGCCCAGCGTCGAGGGTAATGAGTACCCCTGGAACTCTAGTTCTTGAGGAAATGCTTGCCCCAAAAAATTATTATCCAATACACCTCGAATCCTCCATGCTACAACCCCCCCCCCCCCCCCCCCCAAAAAAAAAAAAAAAAAAAAAAACACACACTTTTTTTCAAGCAATAGTACTGATGTATGTAATCTGCATGTGAGGATTACAACATGAAGATGCCTCTACAAAAGTTAGTGAGGCTTCCAATCAACCCCACAGTCAGCCTATCTGCTGCCCAACAATTGCCAATGCTCAAGCAGCTACCTAAGAAATTTGAGAATCCCCTCTCACAGAATTACATTGCTTTAGTTGCTTCATGTCACATTAAGACCATTCATTATTTAGGAACCTCCCACATTAGCATGGATTCAAATCCCACTCAAAGGCATTTTAAGAGGTGGTTTGGGGGAAGACCATTGGGAATTGAGCCTCAGTTCTCCATAGTCCATGTTCATTGGATTCTGGAAACATACAAAGATGGGATAGGCATTGCCATCCTTCTCCATGCTGTGTTGGCCCTATGATTGAGAAGACTTCCAAGGAGTGTAATATTGAGATACATGGGTCTGAGCTGTGTTTTTTAAACTGGTGTACCTACTACCCACATCCTCCAGGCAAAAATAGGTTCAATTTCGAGAGAGGGAATTTGCATTATTGAGAGTATAATGACTATTGGGATATTGGGGTCGTGACATTCCTTATATTCCTTCTCCCCCCAAGCCCTGTGGTTTTCTGTTTTTGCCTCTCTTTTCATTCTCATGTACTCAGTAGTTTATAAGTACAATACAATTGATGACACCATTTTTATCAACAAACAGGTTATTCATTATTTGTATTTTAATCAAATTAGCAGTGATTATTTTTGTTGGAGAAACTGGGAAAAGTAAATGTTTTCTCCTTAAATATTAAAGAATATAGGATCAGTAACAGTTGTTGTTTTATTCACACACAAATAAAAAAGAAGAAATAATAGGATCAATCTCCAATCCAGCAGATTAACAAAGTTTTTTCTCCAATCCTAGAATGCTAACATTCAGGTCCTTATCTGGGGTTCACTTGCGCCATTGAAGATCAGAGCTTTTATGTGGCTACTCTCGATAAACAAAGTGCTCACCAAGGTTAATAGAGCTAAGTGGGTTCCAACAGTGACATTTCCTGTTTATTGTGTGGTGCCGCCGAGGAGGATAGAGAGCATTTATTCTTCACATGTTCTTTTGCCTTATCACTTTGGGAATTGGTTGGGAAAGCTATTGGTTCAACATGTAATTTCCAAAATATTGATGAGATGTGGATCCTATACTTCGTCATAGAAAGAAAAAAGGGGATCGTAGTAATATGGCTAAATTTCAACTTTTAATTCCTCATGCGGTATATTGGAGTATTTGGTTGACAAGAAATGAATGTTTATTTCAGAGGAAAAGGGTATATGTGAAAATACTTAGGCTCATATTTCATACTTGCTCAAGGATTGGGTGAAGATGATTCTTCAGGAAGACAACCATACCACGATTATGGGTTGGGTCCTTTTTGGTTCATGAGGAAGTGATTCAACTTTTATTGTGCTTATACGATTTGGGCTTTTGCTCATATCGGTTGTTATTTTTTACTTTCTTTTGGAGATCCCTCGTCTCCTTTGTTCGGGGGCTTTTAAATTAATAAAAGTTCCTATCCTTATTCAAAAAAAAAAAAAGGATCAATCTCATTTGTACATCTAGAAGATGGTTAAGATCAACAATAAGTATGGATCAACTCATTTACAACACAACACGGCCCAAAATGTAAATCAACCTACCTGAAAGCCAGGGGAATACAGATGGGGGAAATTCAATGTCATGTCCAAATCACCCCGGATGAATGTCCAAAACAGCAGAATCGGCCCACATATTAGCCCTGAGGAAATTTCCAATTAAGACAACTGAGTATCATCTAGAAGTAAAATTGACTGTCACTGGTGTAATCTTCTTGCCTAAGCAATATAAAAACTCCAACACTCATTATCTAAAATTTATTATGAAAGGACATGGACATGATTACCATTGCACCACATTAAACCAAAGCTGTTGAGACCGCTAGATTTTCCTGTAGAAAACAGGAGATGATGGAAAATAGATTACCCAAATGAAGGTTAAAAATGTAGGTGGTGAAAAAAAAGCAAGGTGATGATGGATGTAGTACCAATGCGCGCAATGGTTGCTAAGTATATCGCAGTAGTGATGTTGGATAGGAACACAACCGCATAGCCATAAGAGTCATATGACAAGTCTCGACACCCCGCAATAAATGCCCCAAAAACGATCAATAGGACACTGATAACACCCTTGGTTTTTGCCAAGAGAATTAAATCACAAACATACACAATACATGAATTAAATTAACAACTTTGAAGCAAATACATTTTAAAAAATTGACCCAATATGAGCAATTTAGCCATGGAAGTTATAATTTTAATTCAAATCAAACACTCTACATTCCATACAACAGAAATTAATGATCGGATTCACTAGAGCTTGCTTGGGTAGTAGTCTGATATGCAGCACAAGCTACTAGCCAAGACAGAGTAAAAAAGGACAAACTATATGAGGGTCATACTCAAGAAAATTTGTGTATGTTAATCATACTGACCAGCTACACAGATTCATTGACCAATAAAACCAATAGAATCCTGAAATGAATTTTATGCACATAAAAAATGAAGTATTTTATTTTTTGAGAAAAAAAAAAGAATAAAGAATCACATGTCATAAAAAAGTGGATTACCTGCCAATAACGGAAAACGAATACTTCTGCCCTGCCAAGAGATATTCCACAAGCATCGTAAATACCACTGTTGTACGCCTAAGAGTGGTATACATGGGTACATTAACTCCACGAACAGACTCCATTGTGGCCAACTTTTAGAACAAACAAAAGGTTAGTAATTATTAGACCCGCAAACTATGAACCACCTCAACTGAACCACATATTGATGAAGAAGATACCATGTAGAGTAGATATGACCCAGCAAGGGGAAGGGTTTGGATCAATGTTTCCAATGGGACAAGGAGCTTTGAGTGACTATCCGACGTGCTCCAGGGCTCTCCTATTGTGAAAGAGATAATCCTCCACCGTCTCATTGCATAAAGGATTGATGTTGAGCATATCATCTGGGGAAGTTCAAGATTTGTAATTTAAATAAACAATCAATCGCAACTAATACTTCAGATATGACTGAATTGAGTGGAAACTGATTCAGAGGGTAGAAAAAAGTTAAATTGTCCAAACAATAACAGGTAGTTGACAATCCAAATCATTCATAATTCGAAAATGTTCGCTGCAGCTAACATATTCTTGCCTAAAAAATGCTTTGCACTAAAGATTAACTCGACTAAATCCCCCCCCCCCCCCAGGTTTGAGAAAGGTGGGATGTTCATCAACTTTTATAATTAAACTTATAAAAACCCTAAAAAAGAGGATTCTAGAGTTCTCATATATGAAAAACATGGAAAAGAATATTAAAAACCCAATGTAGACTATTCTACAACAAAGATTCAACCCTTCCCAATATTAATTTGTTTGCCCCTAAACGACTATGAATACCCCTGCCCTTGGAAACCATACACAGCATCCCGGAAATGTATTTTCCACAGTGTTGCTTTCCTTTGAAGAATTTAATCCAACTGAATCTGAATGATTTCATGGTTTGGACAAAGGTTAAATCTTATTTCGGCGGCATTTCACCAAATTCTTTAACATAATATGTTAAAATCACAGAATAACCTTCAAAGAACTCACTTTAATGAATTCATTATTCAATACATTAGAAAATTGGAGAAACACTAGAAAATATAGATAAATACCAAACAAATATAGACAAGAGTTTTTTCCCACACATATGCATATATTCATTACTTACATTTATTTATATGCTTATAAAAAAACATATTTACATTCATAGATATCTTAAAGTGCTAAGTACATATCTCTAACTTCAATTTATCACATAGGTTTAAGCTAGCTCACAGAGAGTAGGGTGGTAATTTACCACCTACATTCCTCCAATTAACCACTTTTATTGATAGAAACATACTACGTAGATTAGAATGCCCATTGAGGCCTACAACAAGAGGACATTTTAAATCTTCACATATGAACATTCAAAGAAACAAGCAATTAGTTTTATGCAAAACAGAAACACATGCCTCATGGCTTAATAAAGATCAATACTGGCAAACACACACCCAAGATGCTTAACCCATAACAGTAGAATCACACAAAGGAGTTGATTTTCTTAGAGACCTTAAGATAAATAAAGCAAATGATTAGTTTCCAAAGATCAGAGATAACATGCATGCCAGAAATGCATGGTAGTGTCATTTCACCATATGCCTAATTAAGCAGGATAACCGAAAAATACCAGCACTATATCTGTTGGTAAGCCAGAAATACTTGGAAATCATTGCAAATGTGAAGTTTCCAAAAGATCAAAAGCATACTTTATTTCAAAAGAAAAATTGATAGACATGCCAAATGCCTGCAACAAGTTCAAAGAGCAAGAAACTACCTGAAAGAGAGTGATGACATTAGCACATGGAAAACCATATGAAGAGAGAGCCGCTTTATTGAACATAACCAAGAGTACTGTAAAGAAAACACCAAATACAGTTGATCAGAAATTTATTTGCCAAATAACACCAAACACAATAGAGTAAATTTGGAACAAAAACATGGTAATGAACAAGAAAGAGTGTATCCAAGAAAAACAAATGGACATAATGCAACCTGGGATTTAAAAGGAACCAGCTTTGCCTATGATTTCCATTTCTAACCCAAAAAATGAATTGAAACAAATAAGTAGAAAATTCAATCCAATTAACACCTAGAATCCAGGCAAAAAAAAAAAAAAAAATCTCATTCTCTCGTTTCATATTCACTGATCCTCTATTAGATTGGGTTTCCAAATCGGAAACAATGATCTAACCACCCCCTAAAACAGAAATCTTTTCCGTCCCAACATCACATGAATTGATCCCAAACCCTCAAAAACAGATTTTTCTCCCCCTTTTAGGAATCAACAGAACCCGTATGCCTAAAAGAAGCAATCTTTATGAATGAATGAGAGAGAAAGAGAGAGGGAATTCACCGGCACAGCCCATGTAAGAGAGAGCGGCGTAAGCGCCTCGCTTGGTCATGGCGGAGCCCTTGAAGAGGCTCTCGTCGCCCTTCGATGGATCGCTCAAAGGCAACATCATGTTCTTCGACGAAGCCATCGACGTATCCACTAGGATTATGTTTTCTCTTCTGATGCTGCTCTCTCTCTCTCTCTCTCTCTCTCCGATGACGAATCTTCTTAGGAGGTCCAGGAGGACTTCATTGACTCGATCGGCTGGTGATGCCGGGTCAGAACAAGTGTGTGTTCACTCGGACGAGTTTTATTGAACGACTCAACCCAGACATTTATCAGTTTTTCAGTTCCATTCCCTTCCCGTGCACGTATATCTAATGAGTTGTACAAGTATAATTTTATTGTTTTCATAAGTTGGTGTATACTGTATATAAATAAATATATTAAGATATATATTTCATTTTAAGAGTGCGTTTTGGATGTGAGATTGAAATTTTGATATTTTTAAAATTTCATTTTTCAAACTTAACTTTTGAAAAGCTATTTTTCTTAGATTTTCAACTTCAAGATTTTTTTTATTTAAAAATGAATATTGTAGTTTGAAAAGTTAAACATTGAAAATGTGTTTGGATATGAGTTTCAAAATTTTTAGGTTTTCAAATGCCAAATCTACGTAAACTCATATCCAAACGGATTCTAAATCCGTTACATGTTTTAAGAACTGAATAATTCATTGAATATAAGAAGTGCCCAAATCATTTGTCAACTATTAAATTTAGCTAGAATTGAATCATGATATCATCGTCATGTAATAAAATTATATTAATTTTAATTAATAATTAAAAATATAAATATATAAATGTGTTTCTATAGTTTAAATGTTTAAGAACTGAGAGACCCAAATAACCACAATCGGCTTTAAAAATATATGGATTCAATTGGTGGTTTGACTTTACTGGTTTTCAAGTTCTAAATTTATTCTTACTTATTATGGGATTTTGAGGATTAGTTGGACCACAATCTAAACCAATAGAAGTAACAAATTCATTCCGTTTTTCAAACATTGGTCTTTTTTTTATAAAATATATGGATTCAATTGGTGGTTGACTAGTTTTCAAATAAATAAAAAAAGAAAAAGAAAGTGAGCAGCTATTTAAAAAAATTAAGTTTATGGAGGAGGTTTAATCGAAATCTACCATGTGAGATCAATTTGTATTATTTTTCATTTTCAATAAATTTATATAACTCTTTTGCACCAAATGCCTCTGGTCTATGGATGAAAGGGATAACTTTCACAGTATTTTAGATTAGTTATATTAAGCTTTAGTCTGTAATCTGTTCTGAATTTGATTAGTTCAAATATTCATTATAAGTTTACAGATTATACCTTTCGTTGAGGGCTTTTTATACCAAAAAAATTCTCTTTCTTATAAGGGATTCACCCTTGTTGAATAATGTATATTTTTTTGGGAGGTACTAACATAAATTTTGAATAGGAAAACCATATATGTAATGATTTTTTTATTGAGAAGTAGCACTCTACCACAATTTCATTAAAAAAAGAAAAACTAAGGCATGCATCCAAAACATATCAAAAAGAGATTATGTACTACCACTCCACAATTTCATTAAAAAAAAAAACTAAGGCATGCATCCAAAACATATCAAAAAGAGATTATGAACTACCACTGTTCAAAGGAGCTTATAGAAGAAGTTTCTATCCAGCTCCTCCGCATCAAACTGGCAAGCTCCAAACTATTCCACAATTAATCTGTCTCCTGCAAGGTTAACCCTCCATGTAATCGGTAGTGAAAAATTACAAGAAAGTGTCTTTCATTCAACTAGAAAGGACAAGTAGAAGAAGAAACCATTCACAAAGAGCTCAAGCAATTAAACCACATATTTTAAACTTAAGATATTCCACGAACATCCAACACACATCCACAACGCGCGCGCGCAACACACACTTAACCAACACAAGCGCGTACGCGCGCGCGCGCACCACCCCGGCCTCGCCGACTACTCATCGGCCCAAGTGACGTCGTAATCCCCGACATCCGATCCGTGAATGTCCAAAGCATCCCACACGGCGGGAGACGCGTCCACTATATTGTTAGGACACGGCGGCTGGTAGTCGTGCTCCGCGTCGCAACCGTGCACGGAATCGCATTCATCCACCACTTTAGCCCTCACAGTCCTCCCGTTCGCGCTGATGCTGATGTAGTTCAAGCACCGGCTCCCCTTATCGTACCACCCGGTCGAGAGCGCCACCACCTGTTGGAACTTTTACCGGTTAGTTTTGAAAAATGTTGTATGTTTTTCATGTGATGAAAATATGAAGAACTCATATATTATAAAACTTAAAGAGTGTGTTTGTGCCACATGCACACATGGAAAGTAAGACTTGCTGTTTGTACTAAACAAAAAGAAGGGAAAAACTTTCCCTTACTTTTCATTTGTTTTTTTGTTTTATTGGGAGAGGAGAAAAAATTTCGGGGAGGGAAAGTGGGTGTTTTTTTGTGTTTGATTATTACATGTGTTTGATGATATTGAGTATTTTTGTTTGTTCTTTTTTTTAAAAAAAAAATAAAGTAAGAAAAATATTTATGTAAAATTTTATTTATTATCTGACATATTCTTGTTGTTTGTGGCCTTTCAAAACTTTATTTATTTAAAAATGTTTGACAAATTATGTTGTTTATATTATATTTAAATTAGCATACAAATAATATTTTTTTTTTATCATTTTTTTTTTTGTGATAACACAAATATTGTATTTTATTTTTTATCACAGGCACAAGCAATAATTTTTATTTTTCATCACTCTGCATAATAGGCACAAACAACATATAAACCGGTCAAAATGAAAATTTCCTATCAGTTTTTCTTTAACTCAAATTCTTTAATTTTTCTTCAATTTCCCTCCTAATTTGTTCATAAACACACCCTAAAGAGACCATAGGTTGGATATCTTCCTATCGAGACACACATAGAAGATGTAGTTTACACTAAGTAAATGTTCAAGTTCGAAAGACAAGTATGTTTATGACATATATAATATATAATTGTTCAATTATTTTCTTCTATTTTTTAAAATTTGAACCATACGAGGGATTGTAGAAATTTTTTTATTTTATTAAAATTTTCAGGGTTCTAAACTGAACCACCGTTATTATATTATATGGATATCTGTTGAAGTTGTCCGTTAGAATTTTAGAGAATGAAGAATTCATAGCATGTATGACGTGTTTTGAATTCACAGATTAATTTTTATAACTGCATATAATTATGTATCCATGTTCTTCTATAAAAGTCATAATCTCTCAATCAATTTTTTTTGATCTATGAGTTCTTAAAATTTTATAAGAATCTGAAAGTAGTTCCAATTAACAATACCATCTCGCCGTCACCATGGTACCGGTTGTCGCACTCGGAGGGCCCGCCGCCGTCGCCGTTCTTGGCAAAGCTATTGATGGTCATGGTGGCAGCGGTGGAGGCGCCGGTGACGGGAGGGGAGCACCGGTATTGTGGGTACTTCTCCCCGGTCTTGCAACAGTCGGAGTCGTGGTCTCGGTTGCAGCTGTGGGACTTCCCGCGCAGGTACCCACTCGGGTGGCAGCTTTGGAGATGTGGGGAGGTGATGTTTCGGTTGTTGTTGGTGGTGGTGGTGATGGAGTGGGAGCTCACCTTGTTGAGGCATGAAAGTATCAGAAGCACAAGTGCTGCGAACAGTGTCATCGTTTGAGACATTTTTTGTGGTCTCTGCTTTTAATTTGATTGTGTGGAATGTGGATGTGATGATGAATTGTGTGCATGGGTTGGTGGTTATTTATAGTTGAAAATTTAGGTGCAATTTTTACAAATAACCTCTAATGTTCCTTTATTAGCAAAAATAATCATGATTCATGCTCTTTTTTTCTTTACTCAAATTAGAACAAGAGTATATATATATATATATATATATATATTATATATATATATATATAAATATATATATATATATATTTTACACATTTTTATATATAAAAAAATGGTCTGTGTTAATTGAGTCAAAGATTACTTTTGTAAATAATATAGATGTGAGGTTATTTTTGCTAATAAAGAAAAAAGTGAGGTTATTTTTAAAAATTGCCTAAAATTTAAAGTAATGGTTGTGGCACAGACAGGTTATTTTTGCTAATAAAGAAAAAAATGAGGTTATTTTTAAAAATTGCCTAAAATTTAAAGTAATGGTTGTGGCACAGACAAATTAATAGCCGTTGATGAGAATGTACGTATGTTTTATTTATTTATTTAAGAGTATTTTTTATATTTAAGAGTATGTATGTCTTTGGATTCTGGAGATTCCAACCATTCTAACACGGCATGTTATCTGTTTCAGTCTCTTAGGAGAATGTTTTGTTGTCTTTTTCACGGGTTGTTTGTTCTTCGTCATCACCTAGAGAGATCCAATGTTGTCGGAAACAAATTGTTCTAATCATTGGTTCAATCGCTGAATTTACCATATCAGCTGATATACAAGTATGCAACAATTAATATATTAGTTATTAATCTATCAACAAACGGTGTGTGAAGAGCATGCTCCAAAAATAAACAGTATACCACTCTTACATTGCATTCCATTTTGCATGATTTAGAGTGTTCGGTTGAACCAAAGAGTGACCTTCCAACATGCCGAGATCGGTCTTGAAGACTGAAGATATTGAAGTAACTCCGTCAGTTATCCAAAAAAAATCCCATTTATGGTACATTCCATAATAAAATTTTTTAAAAATGATTTGATATTCGAAATAAAATGTCCATATCCAAATATTTTAGATCGGATACGGATATGATAGTATATGATCCGAAAATATGTATACAGATTTTATATTATTATATTAATATATTTATAATTTTAGGATTAGTATGAGTTTTTTTTATTATGCTTTAAGTCATGTAATATATTTATAAATTTTATCGTTATTATATTGGATAGTTATTAGATGTTTTACATATATAATATATTAGATATATTAATTTTATTTTTTAGATACATATACATAATAATTAAATATCCGTAAAATATCTAAAACAGATATTATTTTAAATATTTAATTTGGATACATATATACATATATAGACATATTTGACAGACTCATATGAAAGTGGAGTGTTCGCATCTGCTGTACGTCCATCCATGTTAGACCTCCTTCGGCGGCGTTGTGCATAGTTGGAGATAAGTGCACACCACGGATGTGGATGTGTTCGATTACAACACAAGGTCTGTTAAACAAATAACTCGGTGAATCAAAGTTGAGACAACCGAAACAATCACATAATCACATAAGAAAATATTTACATGATTTGACAAAAGAGAGTTTTTTTTTTTTTTTTTGAATTACAGACTTTGAGAGGTTACATATTAGGCTCTCTCCAAAGTAGTATGAGAAGCATTGTTGTTGTTGTATTTTTTTTTTTTATGGAGGGTTTTCCATTACTGATCTTATGGTTAAGTTAGTAAGCTACCTTCGTTTGTTTGTCCCTGGTCTACAGAAAATTCTTTCGAATTTCGCTTAACAAACATAGGGTATGACACAGCGCCAAGATTCGAACTCAAGATCTACCCTTACTACAGGTAAGCTATGAACCGTTGTGCTATGACCACTGGGGACTTCAAAATTGTTGTTACATGTGAGAATACACGTGTAGGGAAAAATTGGAATGTCTTCTATCTTATTTTGATCATGAGAGTAACTTTATGTAGCAAGAGAGGAATTGAAATGATAGGAATAGCAAACGACAATAATAAAATCCGACAATCTCATAATCTCATGAAATTTAACGCGGAGGTGTTTTTCATGGTGAAGATCAGGATTAACCACTAACCATGCAAAATTTAACCAAATTTCATAATTAAAATTATCACATAAAAGAATTTTTTTTATAGTTATAGTAATAATTCTCATGGCTGCTACTCTTTCTACCTCAAAATAAGTATTATTATGTTTGCTTAATATTTTCTATTTTTAGTAAATTTTATATTTTGGATTGATTATGTTTCTAATTGAGCATATTGAGTCGTCCATATATGAAGGGAGTTGTAGCCTAAATGCAGGTTAACCTTTTCATCAATAATTTTGAGAGTTATTTCTTTTTTTTTTTTAGAATTGCATTATGACTTTTTTTTTCCTTGAAATCCAAAAATGGGAATGTAGGACAAACTCGATCCACCACTTTTTTCCTTGAAATCCAAGAATTGCATCAGTTGGCCACCAACGTGACAGTCTCAACTACTTTTTGTGGTGGATTCTCCATATGGCCCCTGACATGTTCACCAGACCAATCATCTGTCACACATACTCAAGTAACTTTTTGCGAACTTTCAAAATAACACACATTAATATTACAAAGCAGCACATATGGTGATATAGATCACACCAACACCAACCACATATATATATACACTACAACATTGTCATATATTTCAATACAATCACTCATCAGACCAAGTGATGTCATACTCCCCGACATCCGATCCGTGAATGTCCAACGCATTCCACACCGAAATGGAGGCATCCACTACATTGTTAGGACACGGCGGCTGGTAGTCATGCTCCGCGTCGCAACCATGCACGGAATCACATTCATCCACCACTTTAGCCCTCACTGTCCTCCCATTCCCACTAATCCTTATATACTTCAAGCACCGACTCCCCTTATCGTACCACCCCGTCGACAGCGCCACCACCGTCTCGTCGTCGTCGTGGTACTGCCCGTCGCACTCGGAGGGCCCGCCGCCGTCGCAGTTCTCGGCGAAGCAGTTGAGGGTCATGGTGGCGCCGGCGGAGATGGGAGGGGAGCATTGGTACTGTGGGTACATCTCGCCGGACTTGCAGCAGTCGGACATGTCGTCGTGGTTGCAGTTGTGGGACTTCCCGGGCAAGTACCCGCTTGGGTTACAGCTTTGGAGATGGGTGGATGAGTTTCTACTAATACTACTGTGGTTGTGGCAGCTCCCCATGAAAAGAAGGTTTGTGAGGATTAGTGTTGTGATTTTTGTGAACAGTGTTGTTGGTGAGGAGGTTTTGGCCATTGTACGTAGTTTGGTCTCAGTATCTATAGATGATGTTTTTTAGTACTGGTGGTGGAGTCGGTTGGAATGGGTGGTTATTTGTAGTTGGTGGCGCATGAGGTCCTGCAAAATATACAATCAATCAAAATGCAGAATAACAACGTACGTTTATGGACTATGAGATGGGGGGATGCCAGATCCTTTTATACGGCAGGTTGTTTTCTTTTCTTTTTCCTGATCTTTTCAGGAATGTTGTGTTGTCCTGTTTTACTTCTTTGATCACAAGAGTGACAAAACCACATCTCACTATTTGGCTTGTTTTGGTTGATATCTTGTAACCAACAAAACTATATATGGTCATCTGGATCCCAATTAGCTTTGTAAAAAGGAAAATGTTAGACTCCCGTTGTTTCAAATACAATCCACACATTTTTGTTTTTTCTAAATAATATATTTAATCTAATGAGTTATGCACTTTTGTAAATATATATATATATATATATATATATATATATATATATATATATATATATGTACTCTAACTAATTGTATGAACTAATTTATTAAGTAATTAATTTTTTTAACGAAATATATATCTCATTAGTAAGGGAAGGTGGCTAACATGGTACAGTAAGTGCATGTGCTTAACACGATATATATGGTTGTAAATAAGCTTGTAAATGGGCTGTGTGTAACGAGCTCTTAAAAAAAGGAAAATGTTACTCAGTTATTTTTATCAACCAAAACTTATACCACACATGTTTTTAATTTTTTTTAAAATAGTAAACACCATCTAATGAGGTATATATGTTTTGATAAAAATATATATAGCTCAATTTCGAGTAAAATAAACACATTTTTAGTAAGTGTACAAATATATATAACGAGATATATACATCCTCTAACAAAGTACATGCGTTACTGAATTTCTAACGATGTATATAGGAATGTATTTTAGACTGTAAACAAAACTGAGTGTACGTAACAGTGTCCGAAAAGGAAAATGATGTGTCCCCAATTGCGGTCCATGTTGGTTTTCTTTTTTCTAAAAAAAAACATTCATTCTCTCTTTGAAATAAATATTGTTATATGAAATGAAGTATATACCAAGATGCATTACTGTATTTTTTTGGATTGAAAAAATTTAAAAGAAAATTGACGCTATGGACAATGATAGAACCTTATATACTATGATAGTACAATATATATTATAATATTATAGCGTATGAGGCTATAAAATGAGTTGCAAAAGAGACCGAGTTTGTTCAGCACTACGTAGAAAAGCATGTCATGTTTACTTAAACAAGCAAAATTGTAAGGTCGCATTAGCCTAAAATGTGGATACTATTTATTTGATTGATAAAATATATTTTTGAACCTATCACTTACAAAATAAGAATCAATTTTTTTTATTTATTTAAGTGAGGGTGGAATTTGAAACCAAGAACTGGTGGTTGTAAATTTGATTGTCAATTATTGAACTATAGAAATGAATAAAAATACAAGGATCAAGTCTTAACATATCAAAAACATAGTTTCAAAGGAAACTAAAGCGCCGCATAGAAATACATGTACTAGTTCACCTTGTCCTCTTCATCCTCAAAACTTAAATGTAGAGTTTGTAACTTGAAACCTACCCCTTGTATGATCTCCACCAAACTTGAAGCCACCCCTTGTGCTTATTCTTAGTTCTGTGAGAGCTACTATGAATCGTCTACAAATTTTATAGGAGACAACCTGTATCTCCTCTCTCGTATAGTATTTTGAAACTCGTCAAAATAGTTGGCATATGTAGTGAAAAATTACAAGAAAGTGCATTCATTCACGTCCAGATCAGTAAACAAGCGGAAGAAGAACCCATTCACAAGCAGCTCAAGTAACTCAAACACATTTTAATTTAAACAAAGATATTACACAACATTCGACACACATACACAACGCGCGCGCGCAACACACATTTAACTAACACAAGCGCGCACGCGCGCGCGCGCGCGCTCCACCCCTCGGCGACTACACATCGGCCCAGGTGACGTGGTAATCCCCGACGTCCGATCCGTGAATGTCCAACGCATTCCACACGGCGGGGGACGCGTCGACAATGTTATTCGGACACGGCGGCTGGTAGTCGTGGTCGGCGTCGCAACCGTACACTGAATCACATTCATCCACCACTTTAGCCTTCACTGTCCTCCCGTTCGCGCTGATGCTGATATAGTTCAAGCACCGGCTCCCCTTATTGTACCACCCCGTCGAGAGCGCCACCACCTGTTGGTACTTTTACTATTAGTTATGCATGGAAAATGTTGTTCTTCAGGTGATAATGAATCTGAAGAACTCATATATATATATCATAAAACTAAGCCCCCGTTTGGATACCGGATAAGCTCCGGATAACCTCGGATAACCTCGGATACAAAAAAAATTGTGTTTGGAAAGCTCGAATAAACTCAGATAAAATGTGCTAGAATAAACTGGTATATGGATTCCAATCAACCTCTAGAATAAAATTTATCCTAGGTTATTCCACCTAAAGTATAAATGGGCCCACTGTCAAATCAACTGTCATCACCTCTTATTAATCACCTGTCAAATCAACTATCATTACTTTTTTACATTTTATAAATCTTTATCCATACTTTATTCACATTTTACCCAAACAACAAAATATTTATTCTTACGATTCCCAACGAGAATAATTCAAAACACAACCAAACACAAAATCACTTTATCCTTATTTATACACACTTATGCTCGGATAAATATATACCCAAGAATAAATCCTATTCTACATCCAAACGGGGGCTAAGAGATCATACTTTGGATATCCCCTGGTTGAGAGACACGTAGAAGATGTAGTTTATGCTAAGCAAATGTTAAGTTCATAAGACACCTTTGTTTATGACATTATATAACTGTTCAAATGTTTTTTTTTCTATTTTTTAAAATTTCAGGCATACGAGGGATTGTTGAAAATTTTATATAATTTTTTATTTTTATTTTTTAGGGGTTATAAACTGAACCATTATTTTATTATATGAAAATCTGTTTAAGTGGTCCATTAGAATTTTAGAATCATTTACCCCCCGTTTGGAAAGCGGAATTGAATTATTCTGGATAGATAACTATGCCAGTATAGATAACAAATCTACAAGAATAAAAGATTTTCTGTTTGGTTGTATTTTTTTTATTCTCATTGGAAAACGTAAGAATAAATGTTGAGTTGTTTGTTTGATAAATAATAAAATATAAATAAAGTGTAAAAAGGTTGATTTGACATTTAATGTATAAGAGGTGTTGATAGGTGATTTGATGTGATGAAGTGTAAAAAGTTGATTTGACATGTGGGCCCATGGGAATAGATAAGGTGAGTATAACTTATCCTAGGGGTTGTTTAGAATTGTTATACTCTCTTATACTCGTTTAAACTGGCTTAGTAATACCAAGTTATACCCTTCAAACAAACAACTATTTTTCTTATCCATTCCTATACCACCCTTATACCGCCCTTATACTCGTCTATTCCGTTACACAAACGGGGGGTTAGGGGTTGTTTGGGTAATAGAATATGGAGAGAATCATGGTCGGCCTTGAGAATCCAAAAATGGGGCCTCAAAAATATAAAAATACTGTGAGCAACAACACAATTAATCTTCAAAAAAAAAAAAATGAAAAGATTGCATTCTTTGTAAATTCAAAAGCAAAACTAAATTTTTGTAAAAATGAAAATAATTAAATAAGTTATCAAAAACTAAAAAAAAGGATAAAAACAAATATATGGATGATTTTTTAAAAAAAATAAAAAATATTAAATCTTAATATTAAAAATACTCAAAATGTTCTAATACAATCTAAAGATTTAGGGTCCTATTTGGGGTAGGGCCTAAGCAAATTGACTTGGTCGCCTACCCCAGGACCAATTATAGGGAGAAAATGCTAAAAAAACTGTTTGTTTGAAATGAATATATGGGCATAGATAGCTACTCATAGAACTGTGATATATTCCCCCCAATCTATTCCATTAATATAAAGGGGACCACACATTAAATCAATTGTCACTAACTCTTATAAATCAGGGACCACAAATCAAATTATTTTTTTTCTTTTTATAAATATTCATCCACATTTTATTAATAGTTTATCTCCATAACTTATTCATGGCCAACCACAACATAGAACTTTATTATTAGGTTTTTTCAAGAATAATTAAAATACAACCAAATAGAAAATCGCTTATTCCACTGGTATAGTTATTAGAATAGTACTGAATTCCAGAATAGCTTACATCTTTATCCATATGACACATTGTGGCATCTATGGCGTGTTGTGAATTCAAAAATAAATTCTTATAATTGCATATAATTATGTATCCATTTCTTTCCATGAAATATGAATCTGAAAACCGTTCCAACAATACCATCTCGTCATCGTCGTGGTAGCGGTTGTCGCACTCAGAGGGGCCACCGCCGTCGCCGTGCTTGGCGAAGCTGTTGATGGTCATGGTGGCGGCGGTGGAGGCGGCGGTGATGGGAGGGGAGCACCGGTACTGTGGGTACTTCTCGCCGGACTTGCAACAGTCGGAGTCGTGTTCGTGGTTGCAGCTGTGGGACTTGCCGTGTAGGTACCCGCTAGGGTGGCAGCTTTGGAGGTGTGGGGAGGTGGTGGTGTTTTTGGTAATGGTGGTGATGGAGTGGGAGCTCACCTTGTTGAGGCATGAAAAAATCAGCAGGACAATTGCTGCGAAGAGTGTCATCGCTTGAGACATTTGTTGTGATCTTTTCTTTGATTTTTGGGTGGCTGCGGATGTGATGATGAATTGTGTGCTTGGTTTGGTGGTGATTTATAGTTGAAAATTTATGGGTAATTTTAAAAATGACCTTAGTATTTACTTTATTGGCAAAAATAACCTTATGCCAAAAAGGACCATTGACTAGGTCAGCACAGTAGTGTTTTTTTTTTTTTTCAAGGAGACATGCAGGGTGTATATAAAGCACAGTTCCCGACAGTGCCATGGGCAATCTCATATACCTCTTGTTATTTTTTAATATTTGTTCAAAAATGAGTTCCCTCGTTTCAAAATAAAGAGATTTACATTTTTTATCAAAGTATATATATATATATATATATATATATATATATATATATATATATATATATATGCTTCATTAGATAGTGTTTATTATTTTAAAAAAAATTTAAAGTATGTGGGGACTGTCCGTGCATGAGACTGTCAATAGGATTGCCCCTAACATATTCAATTCCAAATATATATCATACCTCTTTTTAAAATAATTTTATATGAAATCATAATTTATATATCATGCCACCGAGATGTGATTTATAAATCACGTCTCACGCATTTTTTCTCTATTTAATCTTAGAGCGGGATATATATCATGTCTGTTTTAAAAAAAATTGCATACACACACATTTGTATAAAATATAATGAATCAGTATTGATCGGCTCAAATATTACTTTTTGCAAATATTATAGATGTGAGGTTATTTTTCCTAATAAAGAAAAAATTGAGGTTGTTTTTGCAAATTCCCTAAAATTTAAATTTTAAAGTAATGGTGGTGCCACAGACAAATTAATAGCTGTGGCTGAGAATGTACGTATTGTCTTGAGACTATGGAGATTCCAACCATGTTAACACGGCATGTTGTTTTTTTTTTGGTCTCTTGGGAGAATGTTTTGTTGTCTTTTTCGTGATCGGGTTTGTTTGTTCTTCATCATTACCTAGATTCTAGATCCAATGTTTTCGGAAACAAATTGTTCTGATCATTGGTTCAATCATTGAATGAGCAACCATTTTATCACCCTTATGCAAGCATGCATGCCAAATCTATCAACAAATAGTGTGAGAAGAGCATGTCCCAAAAATAAACATTATACCACTCTTTTTAAACTATGTAATACATTTATAATTTTTATAATTTTATGTTTAATATTAGATAATTATTAGATTTTTTTTACATATTTCAAATATGAGATATATTATTTTTATTTTTTAGATATTTTGGATAATTATTCGAATCTGGATTTTTGAATTGAATATGTGTATTTAATTTAAATATTCATTGGATATTGAATACATATATTTTTTCAAATATCTAATTTGAATGCAGATATGGATATGAATATAAGCATAATCGATCCATATCCACTCCGTTGAGAGGCTTACAGAAGTAGGGGAGTGTTTGCATCTCGTCTATTGATGTTAAACTCCTTTGACTGAGTTGTGCATGGCTGGAGACAAGTGCACACCATGCATGTGGAGGTGTTCATTATCTATATCATGATTAACAAATATATAATCTTTTAACTCTATAAAAACAGTCAATACTTAAAATAAAAAAAAAACTTCATTTTTCTAATTTTACACTCTTTTAGGGTTTTTTTTTTAAATTGTTTTCAGAGAGTTAAAATAACACATATTTGTTAATCATGGTTTAGATAACAAAATATATCTGAAATATTCCAACTATGTTAAAGAATTTTTAATCGTAGGGGGTTATTTGCATTTATGGTGTGTTTAAAGGGGTTATATGGATATATTGAAATTAAAGAGGGTTATATGGATGTCAGTAAGATTACAGGGGGTTATATGGATTTTTCCCTTAAATATAATATTTTGAATCTTTGAAAAATAAGTGCTTCTGCAAAAATAAAAACATACTCATCATGAATTATATGTATCCATTTATAAAAAATGTAAAAAAAGACTACAGAGCTCATGTTTTTTTTTATAGGTAAGAGGCAAGACTAGGACTTCATGGTTTGACTTTTTTTTATTATCAAACATTGAGCGAATAAGAATATAAATATAAACCACAAAGCTCTAAACAAATCAAAACATAGTTTTTCAATGAAACTCAAGTTTATCCAAAATACATGGTTTAGTTCACCTTGTCCTCTTCATCCTCAAAACTTAAATGTAGAGTTTGTAACTTGAAACCTGCCCCTTGTATGATCTCCACCAAACTTGAAGCCACCCCTGTCGCTTGGACTGTGGTTTGTTTTGCTAACTGCATGAGTCAAACAACTCTCAATTCATAAAAATCTTAAAGGACACAAACACAAATGCGTTTGTGAGTTTAAAAAAAAAATGGAAAACTACTGCATTTAAACACAAATGCGTCCGCGAGTTAAAAAAAAAAAGGAAAACTACTGCATTTGCATCACATATCAATAATGAAACATACATTTAACATCACGTGCTTTTCACAATTTCTAGTTTACAAGCGAGGATAGGCTATCAGGGCACATCATTCTGAGTGAATTTGCATCTCAAGACAAAGAATTATGACAAATTTTTACTCGAATGCATTCAATTATTGACCATGCTTCCTCACATTCCACAGAGAAAATTGTTCACTGGCCAAAATACTGGTACCCAAATAATTTTTAAGCTTGATGGTGCTGTTTACAGTTATATATTATACTCAGGTCCATCTATAGAACTCATATCACGTGTATGCAGAGAATGCAACTTGTTGAAAAACAGAAAATCATATTTGGAAGGGATGTTTTAAGGGTAGATCATCACTCTGATTGGTGGTAAAATTTGGTAGTACCTATATATCATAATGCTAAGAACATATTTGATTCTTCCCCTTCTGATAGAAATACTTCAGATTAATTCAAGTTTGGATTCCCCGATGACTTGAATAGAGAATTTTAGATGTGGACATGATGAATTCTCATTTGTTAATTAGTGGAAAAATAAAATATATTATACCAGAGAAAAATTACATGTTGACGAAAATTAAGTTCATAATATCTGCACATGGACTAGTGGTTTATTTGGAAGGTGGCCTGGTGGTTTTGAGGCACAGAATCCCCATTTATTTTCACTTCTCTGTACCAATTCTCGTTCATCTCTTAGCTGATGGGGATTGCTTATTATTAAGTGCGTTTGGTTGCGCGATTGCACTCACTTACAGGAAGCTCTGTCGCGCAACCAAGTTTTGTTCAGTTTTAAACCCAGCGTTGCAGGCATGCCCAAAAGCTCTTCAAAAAGCTGATGCTTCCTGGGAATCAGGTTTGCAATCGCAGATTCCTGCAGAATAAGTTTTGCAATCGCGCAACCAAACGCACCCTAAAGCATCTGTACACTGATGATTGAAATCACTAAATTTCTTCTATTAAAAATTCAATATCAGCAAACATGTTGGTCATAGCCAAGCATTATGGATGTCAAAATCTATGGATTTAATTCCCTTTCTTTCTTTATCCAATCACTCTACCATGATAGTCTTTTTATGAATTTTTTGAATAAAAGTTGCCAAGGAAAGAACATTAGACACTGGGCAGAGCAACTTAAAATCTTGATCGATATTTTTACCATTATAATCTCTAGCAAAAATATGACAAGCTTGTCAAATTGGACCAAGAGCTAACATTTCTCCACCAAGGAACTTTAAAAAAAAAAAAAAAAAAAAAAAAAAAACTTATGCTGTGTTTACAAAGGGTAAGGTAGCATTTGGAAACGAGTCTAATTAGGAGCTTTTCACTTAAAGCTGTTTTTCAAATTAGCTTCCCACTAAGCATACTCATGTTAGATTCCTCAAAAACTTTTTTTCCGATGTTTATAACTAATAAAAAATGGTTTTTTTTTTCTTTCTTCAAAAGATTTGATCACTTGAGGCATTTGGAAACACATTTTGGGTTAAAAAGTTTGATCCTTGCAAAAGCATAATCATTATAAATAAAAAAAATTGAGAAGTTGTTTTGCTTTTACAATTGAGGAGTTGGTTAATTTCAGTACAATCATTAAACAGATTTCTTCAGTAATTCTAACTAACACCAATAAGATTAATTCAAATAATGCATTTTAATTCCACCAACATGAACATAAAGACTCCAAAAACAACCGAGAGAGAGAGAGAGAGAGAGAGAGAGAGAGAGGAGAGAATCAGTCATACCTCAACACTTGCAATTCCCTCAACAACCTGAACTTTCAGATCACTGACTCCCTCCGTCCCCTGCCAAATCAAATTAAATAAAAAACACATAAAAAAATCACATAAAACGCAATGCAAGTGCTAATTAAAAAAGAAGAAGGGAAAAACATGTGAATCAACCTCTAAAGCACTGGTGACCGCAGCCACAGACGATTCACTCATAGTCCCCTCCGCCTTCAAATAATTCACAAAATCCATACTTTAATCCAATATCAATCAATAAAAAACGAGTCTTTTTGAAAAAGAGAGAGAAAGAGACCTTGAAAAACATGGTGAGCATGTCGGAAGGAGAGACGGGGACGGAGACTGTCTGATTCTCCTCTTCCGAGACCGCCACTTCTCCTCCCTCTCCCTCGACCGGGGATAGGGTTTCTTCGCCCGCCAATGCCCTAATAGTCTTCGAGTCCCTTCTTTGGGTTCTCGGTGACGAAATTCGGTAGTTCCGGCTCGAAATCAAGAGCAGAGAAGGAGAGAGAGGAGTCGCAGTGCGTTGAAGACCGCCTCTGCATCTGATACTGTTGCAAGTCGGAGATGTAGACGCGAATGCTGAAATCGACGCCATTATCGCCTTCTATTGCAGCTTTCGCTTCTCTGCTTCAATTGCTGATTTTACGACTGTTTATCTGTGGCTTTGGAGAGAAGATAACGAGAGATGGATTGAGTTTGTAACCGTTGATTTTGGAGATCGAAGGGTTGGAAAAGATTCAATGGATGGACCCGTACTTGGGATTTGGGGTTTAGTAGATGGACGGACCAGGTAACGCGATTCCTGATCTGAACGACTCAGAATTTAAATAATATTCCCCTAAAATAATGAGAAATTTAATTAATTCAGAATATCTTTTTCAGCCCCTTATTTTTAGATTTACGGAAATTTTTTAGGTCATTATTCATTATTTATATATTGTTATGTCAACAAAAATTCTTTTAAGCGGACTTCCGCACATTTCAATTTTGTGGATGAAAACTCTTATTTATAAAAAAATATAAATTTATTGTCACTGCGTATGATTTATATTTTTTTTATAGGCTCTTCCTGGTATTAAAAAAAATTATCCATTAAATGTCAATGCGTACTGCTAGTGAATTTATATTTTTTATAGACTTTTATTGTTAAAAGTCTTAAGAGACGGGTTGGCTATGTCAATCCTAATAATTATTATAAATCTTGGATACTAACATACACATATGGAGGGAAATTCGGATGAAAAAACCTGAAAAAAAATATAAACATGTGTTTTAATATACTAAAATGAAGGATTTAAAAGAGATAAAAAAAATACTTGGAGAAATAAGATTATCAAAGTGGAGAACAAGGGAAATTTGTTGTGTAAGCTCCACATAATTGTAAGAGATTTTGTGTGATAACACTCATAATTACATGGCAAAACTACATAATTTTTATTTTTATTTTTTAAGACGTAAGGGTAAGACTAGAATTTTATCAAGAATAAAACAGGATGAAATTTGTGACAGAGAGGTCTGTTAACGGATCGGGTCGTGGTGGACCCAAACCCGACTCATTTGATTGTTGAATCCTTCAGATCAAGTTTATATCGAGTCTCGGGTCGGGTCGGGTCAATATTATTAACAAGTTCAGGCCAGACAAAGAGAGGTTGAAGAATTTCTTAAAAAACCTACAATGACTTCATTTTATTTTATTTTTAATAGAGTCTAGTGTATTATAAATATTTCTTCACTATTTTAATTTTTTAATGTTTTATGAGAGAACATTTGAAATATGGTTTGAATTATTATGTTTTTACGTGAAATTAAAAGACTGTCAAAATATTTCAAATGTTTAAAATTTTAAATAATTATTCAATATTATAAATGTTTAGTTGAATCATGAGTACTAAGTTGAATTATAAATAAATAAAATCACATAATATTTGAATTGGATCAACCGGGTTCATTGGATCCACAGGATCAGGTCGGGGTAAAGACATAACAGACTTATTTTGATTGTCGGATCCTTCGGGTTAGGTATTTATACCTTTTATCGGGTCGGATTCAGATCAGGCATGGGTTGACCCACGACTCGTTGCAAACCTAAACCTAGACCTAGTGACTGGTACGGTTTGGATTTAATATCTTTTAAAATTAAATATAATTATTTATTTGATTTTCAGCACAGCACTAGCAAACCAATTTAGATAAATTAAGAAAATAGTCTAGAAACGGGTACATTTGGAGAGAATATTGAGTAACTGTAGTTTTAAAAATATCATATGAATTTTAATTCACAAAACATCTTTTATTTAAAACAAATGCTCCTGACCAGCCAGTTTTTCCATAAAAATTATTTTGACACAATTCAAAATTCAAAACCAAAAGCTAAAATTCAAAACTATGTTAGAACAAATTATCTGATTATGGATTTTTCTAAATCAGAATCATTGATTATTAATTCCAAATGATTTTGAAAAGGAGCTTTTCATTTAGGTTTCTCAGATTACATACTTTTGTTATTTTATTTATTTTTAGGCAAGAACTTCTGTTAGATTCTTGGAAAACAATTTTCCAGTATTTATAGCTAAAGGCAGTTTTATGCTTCCATAAAAAATTAAACGCTTTTTCATGTGTTTGGAAATGGGTTGGGGAATTTCTGCCCAAACCCTTTCTAAAATTGTGGTGCATCCGTGCATGCTAATGTAAAGTACTTTCAAAAAAGGGTTTTCATTCCCCAAAAATCTGTATTCAGACCCTGCATTTCCTAATAATATATGGTTGTTCTAAGCCCCCAGAGTGGGGGCACAAAAGAATGAGAAAAAAAAAGAACAGCAAAACCACAGAATATTATAGACTTACATTACAGTACAGGGACCTGACAATGGAGCATCAACCAAATGCAATGAGAAACATCGCAAATGTAGACTGTTATAGTTACACCACTGGAACATCTGCAGATGTGATGTGATTGTCTTTGAGGTTAGCGAGCACTTACATGACATTTCACCCTCATGAGTTACTACTCATTGACTCATCGTGCACCTGAAACTCACCCTCTGTGCCCAGAAATCATTGTTGTTCATTAGAGATTGCGCACATGAAATTTAGACGCAAAATGTATGAGGTTTTAATTTTCTTACCTGGGAGTTCCATGGCTAGGCGAGCTTCTTTAACAGCTTCAGGAATGGATTTCTTCAACATGACAAAAAAAAAAGATTGGTTAAGAAATACTGAGATTGGTTAGAACAGCGGAGGTTAAATGGAGAAGCACAGTAATGTGACCATCAAACAAACAGAATAATAGCCGCAGAGATAAAGATAGAAGTATGAAGTAAACCATTTGAATATCTCTACTAGTAACATTACGAAAAGCAGAACCACTAAATGCAATGCAAGTTTGAAGGCTGGGTTTCCATCATGAAGAATCAATATTATTCTTGATGCATCATATAAACTAATGGAACCATGATGGACAAGTTGTCAACAAGAGAGCAAAAATATAATTCAAGAGTTCCAAGGATTGGAAGACTCTGTTTCTAAAAGTTGCAACATGAGTTTGTTGCCTAGGGAAAGCTGGACCATGATCAGTGTGAGGGAAAACTGTTGAATTCCAGGGCCAAATTCTCAATAACAAAATGAAAGATCCGGATGAAAGGATGAAAAAAAAATGATTGGGATATGGACAATGACAAAGATGTGCATCAAATGAACATGTAAATTTGATCAGGCATAGAGCACTAAAGTAATTATAAGATGCAATATTGAACTTCAATTTAAAAATTAATGCTTATCAGTTCTCTATTTCTGTTATCATAAGTTCACACAGAAATTTGACATCTCGGAAAAGTACAAAAATAAGAACACATTGAGCTTTTATGCAACGTGCATAAAAGAACACCCTCACCCAGAAGGGTCCCATATATGGCAGGGTGCTGGGAGGGAAGAGACCAGATATGATCCCAACCTTTGGCATTTAGGCAGCAGTGCATGGATTTTTTTTAAAAAAATGGTTCGAGGATTATAATGCATACAGAATTTGTTGAGACAGACAAATAGCAGGATATGCCACCCCATTTGACAAATACATACATTTTTAATAGCTCACAGACCAGGAAGCATGGATACTCCAATAAATATGGCATTCTAACATGAGAACTACACGACAGACAATGGACAAGTGCCACATAGGTCTAATATTCAAACATAATTTCTGAATTTCAGGTATGCATTGGACACGGCGTGGACATTCGACATATATGCAGCACAATTTTGTAACTTTTTCCCTCAATAAGATTGTAAGATTTATGCTTACATGAAGAAGCCAAACAATGTTAAATGTTAGTTGATAATTGACATACCAGTATAATTACAGCATCTTTTATAGTTCATGGATGTGTACACTGTTTTTTAAAATAATCATAATTTTTTTGAAAATTGGTGCCTCGCTGGCTTTGATCCCTGACCTCCTTGACGGAGACGGAGGGTGCTAGTCGACTTACCAAAGTTCGGTTCACTTATAAATTAATCATAATATAATGTGTTTAATTATTATAATGTCTCTGTCGTGTCCGGATCCTAGTTTTCTAAGATTTCTGTGTCATTGTGTTTGTCTCCTGTCATGTTTGTGTTCCATGTGTGTGTATTGCCTCCATAGCTCACAATTGGTGTACAAAATTAGACAGGACGTTTTAAAAAAGGAAATAATGATGGAATTATAATGATGGAATTAGACTGAACTTCCTATCAATGAGGTGTTACTTTCGTAACAGGCACATAAGAGAAAGAAGAATCCATAGTTCCATACCTTTGTAACATTGTTGACCTCAAATGACAGAAACTTATTTTGTAATTCCCTGGCCTCATTCAACAAGTTGGCAATGTGTGCACGTTTGGCTCCAAAGAAACCTTGTAACTGTTTCAATCAGATATATAAGGTCATCTTATCTTAAACATAAAAACATTTGTAAGCTAACCGAATAAATAAATACTTATCAAATTACTATCTCCTGATGATCTTGTTGCTTGGCAAACTTGAATATATATCATACAATTCGAAGAAATAATGACCAGTTTTTGATGAATATTCAATCAAAGCTACTTGAGTTATGAAAACCCAATTCAGGAACCATGTTCATCACTATGATAGGTTTAAATGTCAAGCTATATTAAATTTGTAACCTTGTTGGGAAGATACATATTTTATTTGTACAAGGCAACTTTTTTTTTTGGGATCAAAATACCTTTCCCTAGACCTTTTAACAGTTCTAACATAAATCATCACATCTTATGATGGAGGATTTGAGAATTACCATATTTGTTCTTTTTTTATACTGACCAATGGCTACATCTCTCATTACATGTACATGTCACTATTCATTGTTAGTATACATCCAACTTACCATGCATAGGTCTATTATATAAGGATGAAAATCAATACATGATAGATATCTCATGATTTCAACCATTTAATCAGTACTCATAAAGATTTTTCCTGGATATGGGTGATACTTGTTCATATTGTACCATGATGAATCATCCGAAATTTCAAACCATGGATTCCAGACGTAACTACATGTCCTTGGACTATATCAGACATTCTGAGTTATAATGCATTCAAATCAGGGAGTCATACACCTTTAATGTTTCTTCATGTATTCTACCCAAGTATTTTCAATATCAGAATTTTTAAATTTGTGAACTTCACAGTTCCACTTTATCTCATTATGTAAAGTACCGTCCCAAAATTAAAACTTATTTCCAAATGTAATGCATATAATGCTAGAAGCTAATGTGATGTTATGTTCCGAAGTGGTGATGACTATTCAGATCACTGCACTCATATGAAAACCACAAACCTGAGAACAGACAAAATGAGAGTCACTCTGCACACTAATCCGCTGGTACCCTTTCTCTAGAGCATACTTCATGCATAATAATAGCGCTTGATACTGGGCAACATATCTGCTTCTCGAACCCAAGCCTTCCCGCAATCGACAAACCTTAAGTGCAAATCTATATAAATATGTTTATGCAAACATGTAAGATAGTTTTATACTAATTACTTCAGTGTACACATACCAGTTTTCCATCCTCAGTTCGTATAACTGCTCCTGCACCAGCTTTCCCAAAATTTCCTTTTACAGAAGCCTTGAACTCAATCACACAGGATGACTGTGAAAACATAAAAGTGATTGCAATATAAATGAGCAACAAAATCAGGTAATGCAACATTGAGAACATAAAGCAAATGCCAAAAAAAATGTAATTTCTGATGTCTTATGATGGTTTTACATGAAAAAAACACCCTTTTCATCAACATGATACATTCATGCTATATATAAGCCTCTCCAATTCTCAGGTTTCGAATTTTTCACTATCCGGTTATGAAGATTGAAGACAATTAATCCTTACCTTTGCTTGATTTTTTTCCTGGTCATATGAAAAGGCTATGTTAGAAAATAAACAGCACCAGGGTTCAAAACAATAATTCAACTTTCTGCTATACATGACACAGAAAATAGCTGTTATCATCCACAATCCAATCTGATCCCTTTTATGATGTGGCTCACGAAGCAATAACCACTTCAAAAGATATTTCAAGCATTTGAGAAAGCACGTAAATGAAGGTCTGAAAACTTGATATATAGGAAAATCGGATTTTTCACTATTTTCAACTAATAAACATCACTACACCAGAGAGATTTTTTTAAGAACAGGTCATAAATCAGATAAATAACCAATTTGACCAGAATGAAAATCAAGTGTCTTCATAAAACAAAATAAGAATATGAAAAAGCAAAATAAATTACAAATTGATTTTGTTAGTATAAACAAAATGACAACTATTACCAACCAAAAAATGGCAACAACTACCATACTGACAATTTTCGCAAATCCTGTAGATGTTTAGGGAGGTGAAGAATCTCTATACATTTGTCGCCATCTTGGAAAATGCTCCGCAATACAAGGTATCAAAAATCACTGATCACAAAAACAAGCACAATACACATACATGAAAAACTGTATTCATGTGGCATCATCCACACAATTGTTAGATGTACCTACACATAATGATTCACAAAAAAGGAAATTAATCACAATTCAAGCAGCAAAGGCAAAGCGAACAACAAAAGTAATATGAAATTCTACTTTGTATGATGAAAGAATCTGGACTCGTTCAGAAAAATATGATGATGGAGAAATTTCAAAATGTCAAGTTTTTATAAAGTGGGGAAACTACCAAAGGTTCAGCCAATGTCTTCTGAGGAGATGTTTTCTTTAGAGCTTTCCCTACAGAAGAGTCTGGCTGCTGCAGGTAGAAAAACCAAGAATAAAAATCATCTACTGAAAAAAAAGAAGGAAAAGAGACACAGATAATGACAGAAGACGTTTCAATCTTTCATTATACTATTCGGTGAGACACCAAGCACTTTTGTAGTTTAATCTTCCTGTGGTGTATAATATGTCTAGATTTAAGAAAATAACTTCCAGAATTAGGTGTCATGATCCAGATATGATTTTGTGGAAAATCATGGTTTTGGAGTTTGTTTCTTTAGCAACATATGTTCTTCCTATAACATCTAACTGATCAATATCACATGCTAAAAGTATTGAAGATCAGTGTCTTGATTCCCACACCAGCAAGGATAACAACAATAAGCAAAACACTTTATCAATATGGGTTCTACTATGGTGAACATCTGTGAAATTCAAGAAGGCTCCACGATAAGATTATTCTAATTTAAATCTTCATGGTTGGCTTCACACCTAACAGATACTCCTCTTTCTTGTTAACAGGCTAATTCAAGGGAGAAGGAGGGGCAACCTGTCAACTGGAGGCTCACCTTTAGTAAATAACAAAATTAGACACTGAAGAACATTCAGTCACCCTGTCAAAATTTAATATTCATTTGGATGAGGTCAAATGTGAAGAGTCTTTTCTAGATGAGAATAGTTTAAGAGGACTGGGACACATCTGGAATACAAAATCACAATCTGACTTCTGATTTGGACAAATAGAAGAAATAACTACAAATGGCATGGTCAATCCAATGTCCAAACATGTGTTGTAGGTCAAAAGCATCATAATGAACCAAATTCTAGTTTTCCAAGTATAAGTCCACCAAGAAATGAGAAGATTTTTCCAGAGGAAGACAGTTTATGGTAAGGACACTTGGAATGAGGTCAGCTTTAGCCTGAAGGGGCTAGGAAAACAGAACCTGTGGGAAGATTCAGTTACTCTGGATTCGGGGAGGGAATGGTTGATTGTACAAGAAAGAGTGAAGTTCATGTGTTTATGTGGTGTGATGGGAACTTGTGTTTCATGTTTGGAGACATCTCATCTGGATTGGGGGAGGGGTTGGTTGATCGTATAATAAGGCGTGAAGTTCATGTGTTTGTGTGGTGTGATAGGATTTTGTGTTTTCATGTTGGAGATATCTCATCTCTGTTTGTTACAGAAGGTAATGTCTATATCCACCTCTCCTATGTTCCGGGCTGGCGTTGATCATATGTGGGTGAGGTGGCCGCCTAAGGCTCCTAAATCTCACTTTTTTTTATATTTCGTTTGAATGTTAAACAAAAAACTATTTTTTGTTTATATAGATATATATTTTTTGGTGTGTGTGAACATGTAGAATGCCCCATTTTAGAAATCCGCTTGGGGCCCTGCATAACATGCTTACATTCAAGGCTGGCCTTGCTATGTTGCAGTTGTGATTCTGATTTTTAACAAAATAACAGGTGCTTTGCTCCAAAACCAATCTCTATGGATTCCATTTGGCAACGAGAAGGCAGAAAACCAGATCTTTCTGATGATACATGCTGGTCCCTCTTTTTTGGACATCCATAAAATCCTGGTCTTTACACCATTTAACCGCATAAAGAAAACACACCCAATAAAAATCAAACAGAAAAGTAAATTCCACTACTAAGCGCAGCAAAATCACTCACCTGATAAGAACAAGGAACAAGAGTTCCAAACAAATCCTCTTGTTCTTTTGCAAAAAAATCCACTTGCACGTCAACCACATTAATAGCATACATAGCATTTTTAAACCCAACAGAGGCAAGATATTGCTCTGTCTCTTTACACAAAGAATAACCCTTGTAGACACCAACAGGAGGATCACACACCTACAAAAGAAAAAACATAGGCAATATAAATGTAAAAATCAAGGTTTTAACAAGACAAAACCATTGAAAGTGTGTGTTCATTCAAACTTATAAGTTGTAAATTCTATCTTTTAGCTTATAATAAGTTGTCGTGACATGTTTATTTAAACTTATTAGAGATTACTTGAGATAAAAAAAATAATTTACAAATCACAATCTCAAAAATGGGTCAAGTGTGTTTTTACAAATATAGTTTATGCAGAACTTCATAAAA
Source organism: Acorus calamus (assembly GCA_030737845.1). Taxonomy (NCBI): domain Eukaryota; kingdom Viridiplantae; phylum Streptophyta; class Magnoliopsida; order Acorales; family Acoraceae; genus Acorus; species Acorus calamus. Next base: position 2,589,767 of record CM060878.1, on the reverse strand, counting down.
ATTTTGTCTTGGGAACAAATACCCTCAACCTACATAAAAAAAAAAAAAAACTTTCCCTTTTATATACAAAAACACAATCAATTTTTTTTTTTTTATCTTGAGAATTACACAGCAAAACGCTATTCTATAGCTTATTCGGACAAACATCAACTGTCGCGTATTTGCAGTTTCTTCACATATACAACAAACACGTCTCCTGCTTATTATAGAAGTAAAAATCTATAATCCATAATCTATAAATCGAAGCTACGACAAAGATTGGCCAAAACCACGATAATGAAAAGCGACAGACAATGCAAGATAACAACACGGTCAGGGGCGAGGCAACGAATGCTTACCGAGGAGCTCACTTGCCGTTGACACTCATTCAAGCTCTTGAAGATCCCCAACATGTCCCCCTTCCGAACAACATAGAAGGCGTCGCTCTCCGTCTCCTTTCCCGGCGCTCGAGGGGACAGAGCTCCTCCTCCTCCTCCTCCATCTGATTCTGATGGTTCGGGAACCACTTTCTTCTTCGATGGTCGGACGGATCGAGCTTTGCTGGAAGAGTAGGACTCGGCGCGGGGTTTCGCCAATGATGGGTTGGAAACGACAGTTTTAAGACTGGAATTCCATGAGATTCGACGAAGGGAAGTCCTCAACATTGTGAGGAAAGTATATTCTGCTTTGATTCTTCTTCTTCTACTCTTTTTCCCTTTTTAGGGTACAGAAGACAGAGCGGGAGAGCGAGGGTTTTCTTTGTCTCTAGAACATTGAAAACGAAACCGTCCGTGTGGGGAGGAAATCCTCCGCGAAATCGCGCAAAGCAGTAGGGTAATCATTTGGCTTGAAAGCCCGGCCCGCCCGGCCCGGGTCTGTAGAGAAAGATGGGCCATTCAGAAGACGGGCCGGGCTCGGGCGTCACTTTGAGGGTTGGGCCCGTCCCATAAGCCCGCCCAAACCGACAATTTCGGGCTGGCCTGCCCACGGACCCGGAGCTCCCCAAAAAAATTTTGCTGGCCCTTTGATGTCCAACCGTGCCCCAAGCCTGAACCCGGCCCATGGGTAAGGCCTGGTTTTTGTTTCGGGCCAGCCCGACCTGGGCCAGCTGGCCAGACAAGCCGCGGGCCTGGGTCCTGTTTTCACAGGCCGGCCCGTTGCCTAAAATTACTGTTATTCACGGAAAAAGATACATGTAGCCCCATTGCAACTCGTTTTGCAGTGTGACCCATTTTTCATTTTCTATAAAATTATATACTCATCATTTGAAATGCATGCTATTATATAAAATGATGTATATACTAAGATATATCAATGTATTTTTTTTCATGATAAAAAAATGAAAAAAAAATTTGGATCATATATTATGTTAGAATCCTATACGCTATGATAAAGCAGTATACTACTTTATCATAACGTACGGGCTGCAAAAATGGGCTGTATCATTATTCACTCAGTCACATGATGAAGCCCAGAATAGTGTTTTCAAACTTGATCTGACCCGACTGGCTGAACTAATTCAAATTTCGATTCAATTTACATTATAAAAAAAATCAACCATAGAATAGATCTGCGGTTCTTGAGAATTGGCTGCGGATTTATTAAACTTGCTAATCATTTATTCGTAGAAATTATGATTTATTATTCTTAAAATATAATCTTATAATAAAATTTAGATTTGTATAATAAAACATGACGATTTAAAAGTGGATGATCATACAAAGATTTTTTAAATATATTATTCTGTAATTTTTTCTATTATTAATAATAATGAATTAATATTTCATTTGAATGAATGCAAGTAAGAAAAAAAACACTTCATTTGAATGTGTATATCATTTGAGTTGATGAAACTATTGAGGTATTTACACCATTGAATAAGTGCTACCAAGATGTGCTTATGGGTCTATAAATAGGGACTCGTTGGCATTTACAACAAATCTAAAGACTAGCTTATTAAGTTTCTAACTATATTTATCTTCAAGAATCCTGAGTTAAGAGAGCACAAAAAAATGATTGATTGAATCTGAACAAGCATTCGTTTGTTATGAGTTAACACCCATTTCTTCAAATTACGATCGATCTTCGCAGTCGAATATCTGTATATTCTTCTGTGTGAGTGCCAGGAGCATTCAATCAAAACTGCTCCAACACCTCAATCAACATGCACTCCCAATAACACATCTTGGTCGAGCTTGGAACTTCACAGTGAAGAAGAATGATCTGATTCAATCTTTTCTAACATAGTAAGAATTGCTTGCTATGTTGGACCTACTCAGGCACCTCTCTAACTTCACCATCTGCAGCCATATATGTCATCAACATTTAAGACAATCACACGTATGGCAATGAAAAAGACAAGATATGGAAACTGAACCATCATTCTTACCGGGGAGATCAATAGCCAGGTTTGCTTGCTTATCAGCTTCAGAATTGAACTCCTTTAAGAATAAAAGAAGTATGTTTGAGCGTAAAAGGAACGAGATGTGTCTTACGTGGTGCTCATTGAATACAATGTGCTATGATAATATGACTGGGCATGAACCCCAGATAGAATGAAGTTAAGGCCCAACAAAGCAAAAGTAAAAATAAGCAGCACTACAACAACTTTAGGCAGGAGGACACGAATAATCATATGATATTTGTTAGGTAAGTGGCAGAACTTGAACCCAAGTCCTCACAGTAAATAAAATGATATATGTTTTTTTTAATTTATATACTATGAAGAAATATATATTCCACGACAGAGCCCAGATGAGTTATGTTATCGGTCCAGGTTAAGGAAAAGAATGTAAAGAGGTTCAACTTCAGAAATCTACTGATATCATAAGAAATGATGCTATAGAACAATCTACCACAGAATGGAACAATTACCCTTAATACATGTTTAATTCTGAAAGATGAGAACTTATTCTTCAGTTCTTTGGCCTCCGCAAGCAAGTCAATCATGTTTGATGATTTTGCTTTCCATTTGCCTGCCACCTGTTTTCTCAAAACATTTAATGTTGCCATGATTACAAACAAAGTCAAGGCCAATAACTTACCGGGAAGAAAAAATCAAGTATAATTGGTAATAGACTAATAGTAACCAAAAGAAACAAATTTAAGTACAATATGAAAGAAATTTCAGTACAATGTGTAATCATCTTTCTGAGAATTGGGCAGTTCCAAATTTTCATAAAAGAATAAAAAGAAAAAAAGTTCAGCAAGGAAAGTAAGAAGACCACCCTAGGGGCAAAGGGAAAACCACCCAGCTAAAAACTGTCCCCTAGGTTCCCAATGGTCCTCCAAACCAATCGTAGGGATTATTTCATTGTAGGGGTTCCATTCGCCCAAAGATTATCTCTCCTCGTTTCTTTCCTATTGTACTTCCATTCCAAGTTTGTTTAGAGATCCCTCATCTCCTTTTGTTCGGGGGCATTCTTCTATCAATAAAATGCTCCAATACTTTATTAAAAAAAAAAAAAAAACTTATTGTATCCTCATCTGTACATCACAGTATCCAAATAAATATATAAACATCATTTTGGCATTCAAATTGTGGTTTCAGGTGGCAGTTCCTCCTTACTTCTCTAACAAGTCTTTTTACTACTTTCTAACTGGTTTGGTTTTGTACTACATAAATATCTTATCTTGTAAAAAGTGATCTATCAGAAGTAACATTGTGCTTCCATTCTTGAATGTCTTTGATGTAAATATATCTTTTCTTCTAAAACTCAAACTAGTGGATATAACAGCCAGGCGTAAACAATGAAACCTTGCAAAAGCACAATTGCCTTGCATTCATTCTATCCTTTGAAATAAAATAAACAAATAAACTACTATTGGCAAAGGTGAAAAATACCGGTCAAATATATTACATAACTAAAAGAGAAGTTTAACAAAATATAGGTTCTAGATAAATACATATAAAGGTAGTTGCATGCATCGAAAGAAGACCACAAACCTGCCAACAAACAAGCTTGGAATCGCCCTGCATGCTAATTTTCTTGACCCCTTTCTTGATAGCATATTTCATGCCTAACAGAAGTGCTCGATATTCAGCAACATTATTGGTTGCAGTGCCCAAGCCTTCATGCAGCCGACAAACCTTCAATTCAATATTTAGGTTAAAGGGCCAAGTCTATATGAAAGATTCAGTCATGTAAAACAAATTGAACAGAAATTGTCAAGTATATGCAGACCACTGTTCCGTCTTCAGTTCGAATTATAGCTCCAGCCCCAGCTTTCCCAGGATTTCCTTTTGATGCACCATCAAACTCAATAGAATAAGATAACTGTAGGCAGATCAGTGATTGAATAATCGTGGCACAAAATGAAGAAAGTAACAAATTGGACACAAAAGATAATAGAAGCTCTTTCTGATGCCAAATAGCAGCTTATTCTTAATATTTTAAAAATCATATATATCAAGAAGAATAATTGAATCAAACACATATGATGCAAAGAAAAGGTGTAGGTGTCAGAACAAGAAACATAACTTGCACATCTATCCCATAACCATAAAATTGCATTGTTTCACCCTCAGGGAAAAGGCACAATAGATGTTGGTTCTTCTAAAACAGCAAAAAATTTGGAGAGACATAGTAAAGTAACACATCCCCAATGAGTAAATAGAAAACATGGGAGCTTGTCATTCATGGAACAAGGGAACACCCTCTCCAACAAACTGGACATTTCATACAAATTCAGTACATGGTCTAGCAGTTGAGTGTCACTTGATCATTGAAAATTATGTCTCTGACTTCTCATTTACTTACAATACTTAGCCATCATTGGCTATAATTCTTCCTTTACTTCTTCCCCCCCCCCCCCCCCCAAATCTAAGCTAGTCAATAAATCGGATACCCTATCCTAAATCATTTGGATACAGATTAATATTCGAATTCCAAACTCTTCATATTCAAAGAGGATACGATATTTTTTAGATAACTGACATGTTGAACACTAGTTTGGATGATTCGGTGACCTATTAGGGAGATAAGAGAATCAAAATCGAGATTACATGGCTTCTCCTCTCTTCCATATCACACAGAGAGAATACAATAGTAATTTAAAATTTCAAAATTATGATCAATCATGTAGGATAATTAATATGAACAGTTATAATATAAACATAAATATAAATAACTATATAATATATGTTAGATTAAAATTTTCAAATCACATATATTGATATTTATATCCCAATCTAGATATTCGAATATCATATAATATCTGTTCTTCCGGATACAGATATTTTTCAGGGTAACTGACATGCTTTCTTATTCCTTTGCATCATTCTTCTTCTGCTCCCATTTTCCCACTTGTCTTCTGTAAACTCTCAATGTTCTTCTTTCTTAAATACAGAAAATAAGATTGTTAGGTGATTAGCAATCCACTAATGAGAATTTTTAACCTTATGGGCATATCCTACCATCTCTTAACAAATAAAATTGACTAGTATGAATAGAATTTTCCACAATCCAGGAAAAAGGAGGATCTTCAAATTCTAAGAAAGAAACCAAAGCAATCACAGATGTTACAAAATCTGAGATTCCACATGTAATTCAAGTGTATAAACATCCAGCTAAGTGTTTATACAATAGTTATGAGTAATAAAAAAAAATGTTGAATTTTGGAAACATACCTTTGATTTCTTTGATTGCTTTTTAGAAGTTTTCTTTAACTCTTTGTCCACAAAAATAAGGTTGCTGCACAAACCAAAACAAATCTTAGAAAAGGTTCATTCTCAAGATGTTCAGTAGTTTGACAAGCAGGGGGAGAAAATGGTGAAAATCTCTAGAGAAGTATTTTTGCATTCATTTTGGTATATAAGGGGAAGAGTTCTAACAAAATCTAAAGCATAAGCCGACACGAGATGGGAACTTTGGCTAAAGCCATGGATTTGCACCCTATAGGTCTCGAGTTTAAATCCCTCTGGGCTTGACCATTGCACATTGTTTGTAGGTGATTATGAACATTGGGGTTCCTCGTAACCGACACCCCCCACCAACACACAAAAAAAAATATATGTAGAAAGTAAAGGGAAAATTTTGCATCATTATTACATTTACGCTATGGAATTGAAACCATCCTTGTTTTAAAAAATGCGAAATTTCAAAGTTGGGAGCTGAAGCTACAACAAATTACCCAGTAGTTGAGAAAATCACTAAAAAATTAAACCAGTAATCATCATAGAGAATGGAACAACAAAGTCAAAATTTTCTCTAGCCAGTAATCTACCCAAAGGATTTTTTTTGTGTGTGTGCGCTATCAGAGATATCACAAACCCTTCGAGGCAATGACTAATCTTCCCACACCAACCCACTCGGAAGTTTTCCTATGGACACCTGGGTAAATTGAGGGTGCGAATCGAGCGAGCATCAATGGGGAACAAACCCATGGTGCTACCCAACTCACCAAGACCCTGGTGGGTAAAAAAAAATTGCCTAACCAATAAAATCAAATTTAATAAAATTGACCTAGGAGAAGCATTTCGAACTACACAGAAAATAGTGGCAGAACACTGCAAATGTAGATGTGGGTTCTTGAGTACCTCACTTGGGGAAGACAAGGCACAAGGGTGCCAAGCAAATCCTCTTGTTCATGAGCTGCATGAATAGTATACATCGCATTTCTAAGCCCATGAGAGGTAAGATATTCCTCTGCCTCTTTGCTTAAAGAATACCCCTTGTACACACCAACAGAAGGATCAGCCACCTACAATATATGCAGCAAGATTAAGTTCATCATGTAAAAAAACATCTTTATAATGACTGCAACAAGACGCATATTTAACCATATCTATGATGTCTATATAGGATACAGACAGATGTTACATCAAATTATTTCCATATAGTTGAAACATCAAGCACCCATCTGATTCATGAATAGCGTATGGAAACACTTTTAGATGAAATGTAGTCCCAACTATTGAAGAAAGTGAAAACAAAAAATATTACAATTAGTTATAAATTATAAAACGTGAAAAAAGAGCTTTTTCAGTGAAAATCTGATTTTCTAACCCATTTATGAAGAAGAACATGAATCTCTTGTTGGGTTTATATCTTGCATTCCGGTTTATGGTTCATTAAAGAAGATTTAATAATGAAGTTTTCCCATGATTGAAATATTATTTGCTCCTACGACTGGAAACATGGGTCCAACTAGTTTTTCTCATACAATTGAAAGGCAACCCTAGCCCTAGGGTTTGAGAGGGAGAGTCAATTTTATAGCCCCGTCACAGATTCTGTAATCCAGAAAATTAATAGAAAATTCTCTCTTCCCTCTCTGTGAACGTTGGCAACCTTCGCCAAACCACGTGAACCTCTTCTCTTTCATGATTGTGTGTTTCCTTTCAACTTCTATACTTCGATTCACGGAGCGATTTTTCAACAAATCTATTCCAATCCGTATTTGGTATCGATGTAAAGCCAGGATAACCGATAAACAATACGAAAATATATGCTTCACCCCAAAAAAAAGGAAAGCAATTTCGCTCACCGAGGGGCTCAATTGTTCTTGACAGTCGCTCAGACTCCTGTAAAACCCGATCAGGTCGCCCTTTCGAACCACATAAAAGGCGTCCTTCTCATCGTCGATGGACGGAGCGATGTCAGCCTTCGGAGGTCTGGCAACGCGTTTGCGCCCGGAAGCGAAGCACCGAATACACGATCTCGTGAGATCCGTCTCCGACCTAACCATTCTGACACCGACACGCCACATTGTCGTCCTCGGCGCCGGAATCGAAGATCTCCTGGTGATCGTTAAGCATCGCTTCGTAGAAACGCCGACGCGGAAGGCATGCATAAGCCCTATCAGAGGGCAACTTTTGCATGATGAGGAAGCTCGATGGGGTCAAGAAGAAGCTTTTGGGATGTCGAGAGGAAGAGCGAGGGTTTTGAGGCGTATTTTCATCCGGGTCCAGAACTCTGGATTTGATCAAACGGTTAATATGGTTTTGAAAACTAGGGTTACATGGGGTTCAAACTTAATTTTCATCCATTTCGTCAAAGTCGATCTGAACCCAACCCAACATATTTGGTTCAGGTCTGTGGATAGGTTTTGGGTTGGGCTCTAATTTGGATTTGAAATTAGTTTTATTTTTTAAAAATAAAATATTATAAGTATAGAACAGTAGACTAGTGCAATGTACTAAAAATTAAATTTTTTGTTTATTTTTAAAAATAATATATATTAGTTTATCTAGATATATACTTTACTTTTTATAGTAATATGTACTTTATTAAATGAGTATATATTTTAAGAAAAAATCAAAATGATTGGAGGATGTAACATGACATGGTTGAATGTATCATTTTCTCAATTTTTATTGAACTCTTAAATTTGTTACTAATGGAATTTGGGTTGGACCAACATGAACCGGTCAATTTAGAACCAAGTTGATCAAGTTCAACCCATCCAAGTTTCATTGTACAATTTGTAAGGTGGGCCTTGCAATGGCTTAAGCATAACGAGAAAGATTTTTGAAGTTGGCTGAATCTTGTTTTGGAGTTTGGTGGACCTGAACCTGGAGAATAATAATATTCTCAAACATACCCAAATCAAGATATATAGCAGTGTCTGTTTTTTTTTTTATTATTGGTATTTAGCAGTTCTGTTGTGGAATAAGGATACTACAAATTGTTTTATTATTTTTTCTTTTGGTAAGTTGATGAACCTCATTTCACTATGCAAAGGGGCTCTAGATCTGCATAACCGTGTCTCTTATAGTAGCTATAGCAGCATCTAAGCAATGGAAATTATACTCATCTGATGAATATGAAATGAAGTTTTTCATGAAAATCAGCATCAGTAATTTTTATGAATCCATAAGAGTACTTGTGGAAGACAATTACAAATGGAGCCATCTGTCTACAAACAATGTACAACTTTCTAAATGTCCTAAGATGAGAAGAAAACAAGGCAATATAATTTTGGGAAGTGCATGTATTAGTGGCTATGTTTCCACATTTAAATGAAATTCTTGGTTGAGGAACACACTTTCTAGTTATTTCACACTTCCATTTGCTTCATCAGGGCATGATCAAATTTGAAAATCTTTCATCTTAATAAGCCTGAAACAGAATGGTGTTCATCTTGAATATGAGGCTTGCAAAAAGTCTGCTGTAGCGTTTTCCAATGTGAAACAGGAGTCTGTTATCCAACACAATCCATCCTTTTCATTCTATATGCTTTGAACTGTATAAGATTCTATGGAAAAAAGCATGTGTTTGCATCAACTAATCAGTGATCAACGACAAGTGACAATCAACCAAACTGTGTCACCATAAAAAAAAAACCTCAGAGAGAGGCCCCCAATCCACCTTGCCTTGACACGGATCCTACAAAAAGAACACATGGCATTCACATTTCTTCGCTTCTGAATGCATGTCATTCTCTTCAATGTTCAATCACTTAAAGTCCCAGCTTGTAACAGTACCTGTATCATTGCCCTCATCTAGTTCAGCTCATCTGAGTTGGCCTTGTGCAAGGACGGGTAACCATATTTGATGTTGAACCAGGTTAGTGGTCCCAAACTATGGTTTCATCAAGTGCTTTGAAGTTTGAAAAATCTTCAAATCAAGGTAAAGAAACTTTGCTTTTAATCCATTCTACGCATGTAAAAAACTAAATCATTTATTTGTACATGTTTGATTGTGTCTTGACTTAGAAGTTATGTTTCCTGACATGGTTGGTACACTACCCTAAACTTACAGGACATTGTTGGGACACTCAATTATAGGGTGTGAGTTCATGCCATACAATCATGGTACCCTCATATTGTAGATTTATATGAGGAGTACAAGCATCTCCTTTTGAAAAAGGTTAACTGAAATGTTTGTCCAAAATTGAATGAATGACAGGAGGATCCAACTAGTAATAGTAGGGTGTTGATTTAAATGGATCATCAGCTAGTGCCTTGATGTGAATAACCTCCCCAGTTGAGATTATAAGAATATCAATAAACACTGAAAGTTATGGTGGCACTTTCAGTATCTTTCATGGTGGAAAATATTATTTCATGGAAATTTTTTATAATCAAAATTCGATATGTCCTAAGGATTTGAGCTCTTAAACTTTGCTTTTCCATTACTGTTCTTAATAAGTTGTTAAAATTAGGTTGGTTTGGTTACAATTCTCTTAACCCCCACCACCCCCCCCCCCCCCCATCACCTCCTCTTGGCACTTGTCTTACAAAAGGAGAATGCATGGCTTTCACATGGTCTCTTCACTTCTGAATGCATGTCATTCTCTTCAGAGTTCAATCACTGAAAATCCCATGCTCGTAACAGTACCTGTATCGTCGCTTTCATCTAGCTCAGCTCATCTAAATTGACTTTGTGCAAGGAATTTGTAACCATTTTAGATGTTGAGCCAGGTCAGTGGTCCCAAACTATAGTTTCATCAAGCGCTTTCGAGATAGAAAAATATTCAAATCAAGGTAAAGAAACTTTGCTTTTAATCCATTCTTCGCATGTAAAAAACTAAATCCTTTGTTTTTACGTGTTTGATCGATTGTGTTCTTGACTTTAGAAGTTATGTTTCCTGACATGGTTGGTACCCTACCCTAAACTTACAGGACATTGTTGGGACACTATTTAATAGGGTGTGAGTTCATGCCGTACAATTGCAGTAACCTCGTATTATTGTAGATTTATATGGGGAGTACAAGCATCTCCTTCTGTAAAGGTTAACTGAAATGTTTATCGAAAATTGAATGAATGGCAGGAGGTTCCAATTACTAGTAATAGTAGGGTGTTGATTAAATGGATCATCAGCTAGTGCCTTGATGTGATTCATGATATAACCTCCCCAGTTGAGATTATAAGAATATCAATAAACACTGAAAGCTATGGTAGCACTTTCATATCTTTCATGGTGGAAAGCATTATTTCATGGTCATTTTTTGTAATCAAAATTTGATATGTCCTAAGGATTTGAGCTCTTAAACTTTGCTTTTCCATTACTGTTCTTAATAAGTTGTTAAAACTAGGTTGGTTTGGTTACAATTCTTTCCAAATCACTTAAGATTGCTTAGCAAGTGATCGATTTCTTGTCACTGAATTATACTTGTCCATAGTGACTAAGAACATTACTAGCTGCAGAACTGATTAATATGTGATGATGTAAGAGACATTTGGCGTATGGTTGGAGGTGCAAGCACATGTATCCATTTATTAACATTTTTTTTGTTGATGCAATGCATGGGCAGTAAGAGAAGGGTGAAAAGTGGTGGCGGCCATCCCACATGTTCCTTTTCTTTCTCTGCATGTGGTGATGCAGTGCAGTTATGGGCAGAGTCTAAACATAGAGAAGGCGAGGTCGGATGGTGTCAAAATAGCTGGACCATGTTTTCTTTGGGAACCATTTTAATTGTTGGAATCCTCAGAAGAGTTAATTTTATTGTCTGATCATGTCCTGATGTTTGCTATATATGATAACAATTCATGTTCTAAGAATCTCTGAATGTCATACTGTGTTCATTTGAGATTTATTTGGGGATCAAATAATACCAGAATTAGTGGGTGCCTTGAGTGAGTTCTAGTGGGGTTTCCCTATCTCCAACAAAAGGGACAACTCATACCATGCAAAGGAATAATAAGTGGCTGCTGAATGAACTTTATTTCCTTTTCAGAAAATAATTCATGGAAATTGGAAGTATCTTGTTTGTTGCACTGTCATAGATTTCTTCACCCCCACATTCATTTGTCAGCAATAATTGACTGGCTCCAGAAACAACATAGATTTTATCAACATTTTTTGCACAGTAGATATACTAGTCAGTCAGTCCCCTTTCATTGTAACACAGTTTTTTTTCTGACAGTGTGAAAGAATTCTCTGTGAAACAGTTTGCCAGCTTGAGATGGATTGATTGAACAATTAATAGCTAGACAATAATCAAGTGGAAAAAGAAAGAACAAGCTTAATACTTTTGTTTAGCATGAAGAAACTGTAATAGTTTTTTTGAGAAAAGGGAGATTTTTGCTACCGTCACTTTTATTAAAGTGGGATACAAATTCGAAGGAGGGTTAAGAAAAAAACTATGAAAGAAAAAAAACATGAGAGAGACCCCCAAGAAGGGTTCAAAGGTAACCATTAGATGGAATGTCTAATGATTCCCCGACCACCACCCCCTTGAGCTACCCTAATGACAGCCTCGATATCTAGGGGGAGGCGTGTAGAGTTATTCATCCAAAACTGTAACTATATTTTAATATCACAAACACACAATAAACAAAAAAAAATTGAAAATAGATTAGCAACCAAACATGAAATCATTTAATTCTCATCTATCCCCAAATAACAGTTTTATGGTTGGATAAACTATACGCAAACCAAACATGAGGACAAGAGAAAAAGGGTGTAATGTACAGAAGTAGTTTAAAAAAAAAGCCTCATCATCTTTCCTCTGTAAACAAAGAGGCCATTCATTTCCAAAACTTGGGCTCCTTGGATAGTTGGATGTTGAGAGAGAGAGAGGGCTTCTTTATCATAAAAAAAATACAAACAAACAGTTTCACTTTCAGATCTGTGAAATACATCTCCTGTGACAGGCTATGAACTGCTTGGGCTGCTTTGTTTCCTCCTTCCATACCCTGCCAATGTCACCAGCTATTCTCTTTGCATCCACAGAAGCACCAGAAAGCCCCCTTTTTGTGAATCCAACTGCATAAAGCCCTGATTTTCCTTTCCATCCATTTGGGAATGGTTCCTTTGGGAACCCATTCTTGCAGAAGAAATCAGTGTCCTGCGAAAAAGTTACACACCAATTTTCAGTCATTTTAATCAACCATTTCACTTAAAGCAAAATAATAATTTACCGTAAATAAAGATGAGATCCATTCAGAACTAAATACTATCAGGCCAGTTCTCCAATTGAAAAACTGACATATAGACAATTCTTGTCACATGTCAGTCTCTTGTGGGGATCTAACTAGATTTCATATCTACTCTGTGTTTGCTAGTTAGAAAACCCATGTGATTGAAATAAAACCTACCCACTAATCCTTTTTTTTAAAGCCAAAAACAACCCCTCTTTAAATAATGCCATTTTCAACCTATATTATAATGTGATTAACAATTAATATACAATAATACATACAAAAAAAGAATCCCAAAGAGAAACTCTAACTTCCATAACTGTCAAACAGTGACCCCATCTAACCTGAAGCCATGAAGGGACATTGCTCCGGTACCCGGTGGCAAAGATAACCGAATCGACATCAAGAACCCGACCGTCGACAAGCTCGACTCGGCCCGGGAAGAAACTCCGAATCCCCGGAACCACCTTAAGCTCACCGGACCGTATCTTCGCCACCGCGCCAAGGTCCAAAACAGGGGTCTTTCCATGTGTGTTCTTAAGCTCCAGAGGCCCAATCGACGGCCGCTTCAGCCCGAGCTTCTCGACGTCCCCGACCACCAACCACGCCAACAAGAGCATGAGCTTGTCCACCACCCTGAGAGGAAGCCATTTCATCATAAACACCGCCAACTCGAACGTCGATTTCCCGAACACCTCCCTCGGAAGAACGTGAACCTGAAACAGTTGGGCTGCATCAGCACAAGAAAAAACAGAGGACAAATTGAAGTAGGACATAGTGGAAAAAAATTATTACAGAATATTTAATTGCAAATTCTTAAAATAAAATTTTATAAGATTTTGTCGTAAACAAATTTCATTATTTAAAATCATAATAATCATTTTTATTGATGAATGATGAATTTCAGATTTTTAAGATTTTATATTTTAGTTTTATTAGAATTTAATAATTATCATTATTATCGTGTCTTTACTGGTTTTAATTTTTAAGATAACATGCTATTAATGTCATAATTGACATTATGAGTACATATTTAATGTTTATGACCTATAAAATGAAAGAGGACTTTTTCAATTCATGTGGATTTCTATAAGCTTATGAGATTTTGATGTAGATCAAATTCCTTCTACCATTTTGTTATAAACTCACCGAATCGCGCACGACCATGTGTGGGTGCGCGTCATGGTCGCAGAGGTCAAGGCAGACTTCCATGCCGGAGTTCCCGCACCCGACGACGAGCACGTTCTCCCCCTTGAAGCACTCGCCGGACCGGTACTCGCTCACGTGAAGAATGCGTCCGCCAAAGTCCGCGACGCCCTCAACATCGGGCACGACGCGCTCGGCGTTCTCGCCCGTGGCCACCACAAGCCAGCGGCATATGTACTCCACCTCCTCCTCCTCGTCTGCGTCCCCTCCCGCGGTGCGCACGCGCCACAGCCCGCACGTCTCGTCGAACTTGGCGGACTTGACGCGCTCGTTGAAGCTCGGGTTCAGCTCGAACGCGCGCGCGTACCTCTCGAGGTAGTCGATGAACTGGTTCTTGGAGGGGTAGTCGGGGAAGTCGTCCGGGAAGGGGAGGCGCGGGAGCTGGCAGAACTGTTTGGGGAGGTGGAGCTTGAGACGGTCGTAGGTGCGCCTCTGCCAGAGAGAGGCGATGCAGTCGGCGCGTTCGAGGATCACGAAGGGCACGCCTTGCTCCCTAAGGCACGCGCCCACCGCGAGCCCTGACGGGCCCGCACCAACTATGATTGGGCCGTTCACCCACACGCACCGCCTCGCGAAGAAGTCAACGTTGCTCAACATGGTTTTTGGAGAGATGGGTGTCTGAAAAGGAAAAGATCGGATGATGCGAAAGTGGATTTTGAAGTGAAGGTGGTGATGGAGGAGGGAGGGGTATAAATAGAGGAGGAAGAATGAGGTGCATGTGATGGGGGACCTCATTCAAATGACTTGATTATTATTATTATTTTATGAAAAAAAATCCATATAACCCCCCAACTGTCCAAAATTTATATAACTTTCTGACTTTTTTAAAGTTCATATAACCATATGAAAATATTTATGTAAATTCAAATAACTTCCTGAGTTAACCTGGTTGAAATCACAATATATCAAAGTCCTTACAATGTGTTAAAAATACATAAAACCATCTATAAACTATGATTCTTTTATCTCTGTGACTTATAAAACCCTATCCATAGATGTATGAATTAGAAGGTTTTTCATATTTTTTAACATATTGTAAGAGTTTTTTTTTTATATACTATATTTTCAGCTAGAATTAACCAAACAGAATATTCATGTAATATTTGCATCTGTCAACTCATGATGGATATTTATGTGTTATCAGGAGGTTATATACTTATATGAACTTGAGAAAAAGTCAGGGGGTAACATGAATTTCGGAGAGTTTAGAGGGGGTTATTTGAATTTTTTCCTATTATTATATTTTTAGTATTTTATATGCATTAGAAATGATGGTTTGGGAAGGTTCAGGGGATCTGTTTCTTTAATGAAGGTACTGTTGTTCGGATTATATGAATCAGAAGGCGTTGATTAACAAACTTATTCGCCCCCTGTTTTTTTGTGGTGTTCTTTGGTTAGTTTTTTAGATGATCCAGTTGGAGCTGTTGCATGTGAAGTTCTCGGCTATCAATGTAAATGAATACATACGCAGACTGTTATGTATATGAGTACGTACGCATGTGTTTCCTGTGCGAGTCCTCTATTTTCTTTTTTGTTAATAAATCACGGCTTCTGTAACCCAAAAAAATAAAAATAAAAATAATTGTTCAGATGTGGGGGGGTTCACATGATTTTTTTTGTTAATGCGTTGGTTTTTATTTTCGTCATAATTTCAAGGAACAACATTTCTATTTGGAACCAATTGTTAAAAGTAACATATTTTGTAAATTTATTAATATAACTAAATAATCGATATTGAAAAGGCTGCAGATGGATTTATGTGAAAAAATGTTCAAAATTTGAGTTTTTTAAAAAATTGTGGAGAGACAACTTCCTACAAAATTAATTTTAAACTCATCTT
Source organism: Acorus calamus (assembly GCA_030737845.1). Taxonomy (NCBI): domain Eukaryota; kingdom Viridiplantae; phylum Streptophyta; class Magnoliopsida; order Acorales; family Acoraceae; genus Acorus; species Acorus calamus. The sequence continues at coordinate 2,573,936 of CM060878.1, read as the reverse complement.
TTATGTAAAATCAATTTTGTAATCGTGTAAGCAGCCTAGTGATAATGCTTTTGCAAGCTATAATAGTAAAACACACTTTATTTTTTAACAATGGAAGTTACATAATTTTCTAAAATAGTAAGAAGAAGATAGTAGGACAGTTGATGACTGAAATTCGTCTAGCCAAAATAAAAGTTGTTTATAAATGAAGAAATTTACTAAAAATAGCAAAGGTTGAATTGAAGAAAATTTTAAAAATATGTAAACGATGGACTTTCAACCCCTATTGTGACACACTCTTCTTTATGTCAATTTAAAAATATATAAAAAGGCACTTGAATTTACACTCACATTCAAGTTGTCAAATGTGCAAATGGACAAACAAACCAAGAATTCAGACAATATAAGCCAGCCTGATTTGTATAGTTTCCATGATGTGCTGCTAATTGGTGTATGTTCTTTTGTGTGAGAATCATATATTTTTGTATCTGATCTTTTGTTTCATTCTTCCATGTTTTTTTCTTCTTCTTTTTTTAGTTTATCTATGAAGTTAAGAGGAGACTTCAGAAAAGTCCATAAAATTTGTGTCCATTGAACTGACAATTTTTTGTTTATCCAGAATTTCTTTTAATTGGATATAACTAATTTTTAAATTAGTTTTCTTTTTATTTTCTCTATTATTGTCTGTTTGTTTTTCTGTTTAACTTATTTGTGTTTCACTAGAGTTCTGCGCTGATGATTGATTCTTCAACATCATATTTATATTTGGGAAAAATCCATATAAGCCCATGTAAACTGATTGAAATCCATATAACCCCCTGGCTTTTCTTAAATTCATAAAACCCCTTGAAAATACCTAGTAAATCCAAATAACCCCCTAAAAAAAATTTACGTTTATAAATGATGAGTATTTTGTTAATATTATGTTTGGTTAATCCTGGTAGAAAACACAGTATACCAAAAAAACATATAATATGTTAAAAATGTGAAAAATCTTCTATAAATGATTATTTTATCCATTCGGATAGAGTTTTATAATAAATCCAGAGAGGGTAAAATCGTCGTTTTCATATGATATTTGCTTTTTAAATCTATTGTAGTGATTTTTTAGTATATCGTGTTTTCAATCAGGGTTAACTAAACGAAATATGTGTAAAATATTCGTTATCTATTAACAAAAAGTTTATTCAGGGGGTTATTTGGATTTACTAGGTACATTCATGGGGTTATTTGGATTTACTAGGTATATTCAGGAGGTTATTTGGATTTACTAGATATTTTCAGGGGGTTATATGGATTTTAGGAAATGTCAGGGGTTATATGGATTTCAACCAGATTTTAGGGGGTTGTATGGATATTTCCCTTTATATTTATTATATATGAATCTATTTAGTTTTTACGTGTAATATATTTTTATAAATGATATGTTCCAAATCAGAATTTTTGAAATTCAATTTTTTGTTTTAGATTTAGCTTTTAATATTAAAAGTCAGCAAAAAAAAATTGAAAAAAATCAGTTAAGAGTAGATTTTGTGAAAAGCTATTTTTTAAAACTGATTTCATACATAGCTTTATTCAAAGGTCTCACTACCAAAATAAATTAATTAATGCATTGCTTTATGAAAAAAAAAAACTTTATAAAAAAATAGTTCCAATTGCTGTCGTACGTATTTTTAAAAACATTAGATTGTTAAACACTCAAATTTATTTACGAATTTTAAGAAAAATATTCATAATAATTTTGGACATTATAAAAATGAACGGCTTTGATTTGATGTAATCTAGCGTTTGAAGTTACATATGTTCTCTTTTGTGCGCTCTGAGTCTCTGTGTGAACCAAGTTGGACAGTTGGACGTTTGTGGGTCCCGCGACCAATAAAATTGACCTGGTCAGCGGATTCTTTTTGTGGATCCCAAAAGTGAATACCTGCATCCTCTGTATCCAACTACTTCTATAAAATGGAGAGCATGTAGCTAAAAAAAAATCAACTACAACCTCTCTCTTAAACTTTCTTCAAAATTTTAGGACAGTGCTATCTCGCGCTATGTATTTTCTTCATTTTGTTATTTTTTTTCTATTTTGTATCAAACATCCCTCTTTAATTTATAAAATTTTGGAGGCGGATTGCCTAGTATCATAAAAAAAAAAACTCTCAAAATAAGGAGAAGCAATTTGGCTCTCGGGTCTAGGGGACAAGGTTAAGTCCAACATGTGTTGGACAGTTTGATGGTCCAACGCGATCGTAACCATCCAATCTTATCACTTTAAGATATAAAATTTAATTGAATCATAAAAAGAAATATTAGAATTTAATTTATTTTTATTTTAATTTTAAAATAACAGAATATCTCAGTTATAATGACTCAATAAGATCGGATGGTCACAATCGCGTTGGATCATCAAATTGTTCAATGCGTGTTGGATCTAACCCAGTCCCGATCTGGGGAGCCAAAATGTTTCCTCAAATGGTGGGACCCATCCATTAAATGTTTTTTAAAATTTCATCTCTCTCATTTACCCATGCACTTTTGACATTTCAAACAAAGAATGGTTAGCATATTTATTTTGATGAAGGATATTCATGTCATTTTGTTTAAAAGAAGAAAATTTTGAAGATGAAGGTTGAAGAATTCATTTGTAAATAAGAAAAGAAATTTAAAAATAGTTGTTTTTCTCTGTTATAAGGAGAAAAAATAGAGAAAGGGTTGAAGATGCTCTTACGACTTTATCACTTTGTTTTGCCATCACTGTTTGCGTAAGAGAATACGACAGCGCGGAATATTGTCCGCGTTACAGTTTCTTATTCTCACCTACGGTGATCGCATTTGCATGATTCACGCATGACATTGCAATATTACATCCAATTATATATGCTGTAAAGAACAATATCAACCCTCAAAACAAAGATGCAAAATATGGTAGTTTTGGTAAGTCTGCTAAGAAGAAAACAAAAAAAGAAACAAAGTTTGAATTTAATCAGACTGTAATCCCACATAATCTTTTGTTTCTTTGTTTTCGGATTTTGTTAGTCAGTGCCTTTGAATTTAAAACCTCTCCAAATCCAAACATAAAGACAACAAAGACAATGTATACATCTTTTTAAATCAAAAGAATCCAAAGAATAGTCATCTAGGTGACAATGATCATGCCAACAGTTGGGTTGAAACAGGATTAAGAAATGCTTGCATTGTTGATGGTGCCTTTGATGGTGGTGGTGATTAGGGTATAGACTGTCAACTTGTTTTTATGTATGATATAGGCTTTTTGAGAGAGACCTGAATCAACTTCTTTTTAAATTTTTCCCTCTCTTTTTGAGGTTTGTGCTGTGTACAATGTTAGGGCTAATGGTAGCTGTGATGGTAAACCCCCACCTACACCTAGGGCTTTGTTTGAGAGTGAGAGATAGTGGTGGTGGGGGTGCATCATGCATGTGCTTCAAAACAATATATGGCTTCCACGAGTCACTGCTTTTCATGCATGTAGATTAATGAATAAGATAGAAACTTGGATTTTGTGTCTCATATATATGTGTGTATAAATATTCTTGAAAGGCCTTGGGATGAGTTGCATCATCTATGCCAACTTTCACTGTGCATGGGACTTTTCTTGTGCAACTAAATTGAAAATATTTAGACTCTATGCCCCGTTTGGAAAACGGAATAGGCGGATATAAGGATAGTATAATGGTGGTATAAGAATAGATAAGGAAAATGATTGTTTGTTTGCAGAGTATAATTTGGTATTACTAAGCCAGTTTAAATGAGTATAAGAGAGTATAACAATTCTAAGTAACCCCTAGGATAAGTTATACTCAGTTTATCTATTCTCATGGGCCCACATGTCAAATCAACTTTTTATATCTTATCACATCAAATCACCTATCAACACCGCTTATACATCAAAGAGCCCACATATCAAATCAACTTTTTTTTACACTTTATTTATATTTTATTCTTTATCAACCAAACAACTCAACATTTATTCTTACATTTTCCAATGAGAATAAAAAAACACAACCAAACAAAAATCTTTTATTCATGTAGATTTGTTATCTATACTGGCATAATTATCTATCCAGAATAACTCAATTCCGCTATCCAAAAGGGGACTAAATCTTTGTGTAAAAACTCGTGACATGACGGCTCCGTTTGTTGCGCGGTTTGGGACAATTCCGCTTTTTGGAAAGCTAAAATCTCAAAATCGTGCAACTAAATGGGGCGGATTCCGGCGAAATCAAAAGATGGATTCCTTTTAATTTCTCTCTCGAAATCCATGTTTTAAAAGTTCAGAAACTGCGATTTTCGGTCAGAATCGATTTTTTGAATTGAAAATCAACATTCTCTACCAAACATTAAACTTCTTTCAAATATTGATTCCTGAATTTAAAAAAATCATCCTAAAAAAGTCAAGATCTAAAATCATCTTAAAAAACATCTTTATTCCAAAAGTTATTTTTCAATCCGTGTTTTCAAACAGAGCAATATGGATTAGATTGGTCGTTTTCTTGGTCGATTCGGGTCTTTGATTCGATTTGCAATTTTTCTACTGAATTGATAGGCCGAGTCGGATCGAGTGGCGCACCTGATTAATGATACTTGATTAATTCTTTTTTAAAAAAATTATACTTGATTAATTTAGTTTAAATGTTCAAACAAGAGAAAAAAAAATCTAAACAAATCTGCCCTCCTTTTAAAACTCTCTCTTGGAATTAATAACTTGCTATGAATTCTGAGATATATTCATGATTCACTGTTTTTTTTATTAATTATATTTTAGTTTAGTAATACATTTTTGTATCAAATTTCATTTTATGTGGTAACAAATGACTATTTTAATTGGATTGATTAGAATAGTGAATTTGTTAATTTATTTTTACCAATCTCAAATATTGTTTTTCCATATTTTCTCATATATTTTTAATTTCTAATTTCACCCACTTAATTTTTAAAATATTATTGTACAGCTGAGATCGGATTGACTTGATAAGTAACTCAGATCAATAACTTATCTCGTCACCAAATTTTTTGAGTTTTTAACAATGCTCCAAACACAAACATACAACTATTTCATAATTTATGTAGCAAAAATCCATGCAAAGAGATAGGAATGTCTGTGCGGCTGTTTCTTTTCTTTTTTTTAATCACTCCACCACGATGGCCCTAAATTCATGAAATGAATTTGGTGAATCAATCACAGATGACCCCATAATTTAAAGTTTTTCAATTTAACAAAATAAAAATACAAGATCCAAACCCACAGCAAAAGGCGATAGTGATCACCATTCACCCCCCCGCTTTTAATTAAAGAGCTTGCTTTTTCTCTTTATTATCATCCACTCATTATAAATATAAATTAAAATGATTAGTTTAGTTAATTAAGCAAAACTATTGGAACTATCGAGGCAATGCCCATGGTCGGCGGCAATCACTCAGCCTCCAAGTACGCATCGAGATCAAGTGATCACGCGTCAAAAGTTTGCATGTACAAAAAAAAAAGATGGAATCTTGTGATGGGTACAGTTTGAATTGGATGAGAGTTCTTGGAGCCTTTTATTTCTTATAATATCCCATTAATGGAGTTTCCTAATCTATTGTTTTTAAGTTGTGGGTGTGGGGGTTGTTTAAAGTATATATGATCATTGAGTACTGCAAACTTTTTCTCCAATGTTAATTCATGTATATATCTAGCATCATCGATACTACGTACATTCTTTAAAATTTGAAGAACTATATATTTTTAATTGTTAAAGCTTTTGTAAGTATTTCTCTCATACTAATTATCAAATAAATGTAATATTTTAATTGTCATTATATTTTTACTATATTTTATGTATGATTTAATAATGTATAGTCTGAAACGGGCATTTGCCTAATGTTTAACTATGCTTGTGTAGTGAAAGCTAGCTGTTTGGCATGTCGAACCCCCACTACTTCATTAGGGATTCACTATATCTTTGTTAGAATAAATTAAATTTGTTGTTTCCTATATCGGGTAATGTCACTTGCTAAAGTCAGTCAATAAAGAGAAATGTGTTGCATATTCTGTTACAAGGATGTAGTGAATGATATTTTAAAAAAATTAGGTGTGTTTGGTTACATGTACAATATTTGATCATTAAATGGGTCCCTCCCTTTTTAGATTTTTTTAAAGATTAAATGAAACCAAAGTTGCAGAGTTCATTGGATGGAAACCATTCTCCCCCACCTCACATTTTTTTTATGTACTTATTATTCTATGCTTTTAGACTAGGAGGAGATAATTAAACGGTGCATGGCATGTTAGTACTGCAAATGGTTAAATGGTAGTACAAATGGTTACCTAACCTAATGATAGGGTCAAATTGTGAACAGGAAATCTATATGTTTTTTTTTTCTGAGTTGAGAAATCACTATACTCATAGACTCGCTTGCTCCTTGTAGGCCTCGAGTTCAAATCCTCTCAAATTATCGGATCATAGTTTATGAGTGATAGTGTGCATCCAGGGTTTTTTAAATTAAATATGTTTGAGTTCCTTGTCATCCAAATTTTTTTAGAATAGTACTCCCAGCATGATCAAAATTTTATCCATTTGGTTATCCAAAATTGATTTGGAAAAAATTATAAAGAAGCGTCATATTATCATTTTTATAATAGTTGATAATATTTTATCAATATATATAATGGTTCATATCAGCTTGAGTCACCATAATAATTTTGGTTCTTAAATCTTCTTCCTAGTATAATATTAACATTTTAACAAAGTTCTGGAATGGTGTAAAATAGAGAGAAAAAAACCATTATAAGTAAATAAAAATACAGATTATTTTTATTTATGTTGATTAATGCAATTGATAAAAAAAGATTGTTCCATTAAATAATTATTTATTAAGTTTTTTTTGTCAAATTTTTTCTTATAAACAGGTGACAAGGCTTAAACTCAGATCCTCTCACCAAAGAGAGGTACCTCTCCTATCTTATAAAGAGGAGATTCGGTAAAAATAAATAATAGATGAAGTTATTTATTATTATTAATTATTCAGTTCCATATATATGAATCAATGAATCATGATATTAGATTCCACATGCACGTGGAAATCATTAAACCTTAGTCATGAACAATCATTAGACCCTATAAACTGTATTTTGATATATGATCATAGGCAATCTTATAAAAATAAGTTTTATTATAAATCATAGTATTTTTTATTCATGTAATAACTTGAACTAATATGAATATATATACTTGCTTTCCTTTCTTTTTTTGTGTATGCACTAACCTGTGGTAATGGTATTTTCTCAATCATTTGAAAGTAAATGATTGTGGTATATCATGTTAGGAGCAAGGGTTCCGGGTCCTCTTTTTTAAAAAAACATTATTTTATGTCATCAATTTCCAAAAAACTATAAGAACTAATTTATTATTTCTTTTTACTGTGTAGTTATCATAATCTATCACTAAAGTCGTCTCCATAGTCTGTCCCTTCATTGCTTTCTTTAAAGGAAGATGTTATACACAGTTAATGATTTTTTTAAAAATAATTTACTTAATGTCATAAGTATATATGTTTTTAAGATAAAGTATATACTCCAACTAATTTTATTGACTTATTTTAAAAATATATAAAAAATTTAATAAAATATATATCTTCCTCAATGAGATATATGTATTGTTGGATAGTTATCAAGATATATCTGACTGCAAGGTGGGATTGCATCGGAATTGTAACATTGCTCTTCTTTTAATTGTTAGGATCATTTTCTTCCCTTGCATGGATGTAATGGGGCCTGAAACAATATATCTACAACAAAAACAAAGTCAAAACTTTGATAATTCATTTTTTAAGGGGCCGGAAATTATTGGTTTAAATTGGTAACCTTTAATGGATACTTTAGTTACTAATAAGCAAAGAATATGACAGTCAATAAACATAATTAATATTGTCCACTATATCATAATGGTGCATCTATTGACATGTAAATATGTAATCTAATAATCAATTTAGTTATTAAAACTGAAGTGAACCAATTAAAAAGATGATATCAACCATACTCTTTTTAATTCTGTACTTCCCCCGCTTTCTTATCTTATAATTTTTTTTTAATCCATACTTTCATACATCGATCTAACATAGATTAAATGCCAAGATTTATTCCATTTTAAAGCAAAAATAACTTAAACAACAAAAACCTCAGTCA
>CM060878.1:2539038-2555781 GCA_030737845.1 Acorus calamus | reverse complement strand
CCCCCCCCCCCCCCCCCCCCCCCCCCCCCCCCCCCCCCCCCCCCCCCCCCCCCCCCCCCCCCCCCCCCCCCCCCCCCCCCCCCCCCCCCCCCCCCCCCCCCCCCCCCCCCCCCCCCCCCCCCCCCCCCCCCCCCCCCCCCCCCCCCCCCCCCCCCCCCCCCCCCCCCCCCCCCCCCCCCCCCCCCCCCCCCCCCCCCCCCCCCCCCCCCCCCCCCCCCCCCCCCCCCCCCCCCCCCCCCCCCCCCCAAAAAAAATCCTAATAATGCTACATCTAATTTTTTAGTCATAAATCTAATTTACAAGTGTTTTAAATTTTTAAAAATAATGCACCTCATCTAATGATGTGTTTTATAAAAGATGAAACATATACTCCAATTAATTGTATTGATACATTTATAAAAAAATATAATTTTTTTTATCAAAGTATAAAAAAACATGTTTTGATAATTTTTATTGACACGTATAAGACTGATAAAAAATAGTGTAACAGCATCCCGTGCGCGATATCGCGGGTTGATGAAAAAGAAGTGGTCTGTCTCGCAAACCATATCTTCCCTTAACGACATGCCGTACATGTCTAAGTGGTTTCATGTGACTCCAAAAATAAGTTGTCTTCAAAGTCCCTCTAAAGTCTAAACATACTCCTTTTGCGCGCTTACTCCGTGACATAAAACACAAACTTATGGTGTCCGCGCACCTTCCTCTCGGACAATCCGTGCTCATGTCTCCGGTGTCACACACATATAACCACATCCTTCAATTAGCCCTCGTGTCTCTTAGGATACTAATTTTATATCAGTATGTGTCTGGATAGATAACATGTAAAATAAATATTCACAATATCAAATACTTGATGTCAATCCCAATTTATATGCTAAAAGTAAGAGGGGGGTCAAATCTTAATGGAAGCATACCTATCATGGAATCCACCCTTTGACGATCGTGTTTAGTACTTCTCCATCGTATGATAAGATGAAAAGATAATCAAAGTAACCACAATCATAATAATGGGATACACGTTCATATATGATATAACATGTATTTATTAAACAATTAAAAAATTCTTTATTAATTCAAAATCATTGATGAAAAATCTCATAAACGCATTTTGGCGAACAATGTCATCCATTCAAATGCTTACTAACATAAATTTTATTATCACGTATTGATATGAAAAATTTTCACCCAATTAAATGGCCTTTGAGTCTCAGAAATGTAAAAATAAATATGAGATTTTTTTTTGGATCACATGATAAATATCGAACAAATGTTACCATGTACACCCTTTCCACCTTGAGTTGTATATTTAACGGATCAGCGGAGAGAACATGATGGTTTTGGGAAAAAAAGAATCATCTGAAGTCTCCTGATTTTTTTTTTAGTGTTTGTGTTCTTCTGTTCAAAAATATAGTACTGTTGGATGCCATGTGACCATTCACTGAATATTTGACCAGCAAATAATGGATGGAAAGTGGGGAAGGCTCTTCTTGCTATAGAGGACTGCATGTTAGGGAGATGATCCCCTTTGTTTCATGATCTCAAGTTTCTAATATGACTATATGAGTAGTCATGGTGATTCCATGAGAGGAATATTATTTGATATGATGTGATCCCCACTAGGAAACCATTTTGTACCCATATTCTATATATAGTCGGTGGAATTTGATATTTTTTTGTTATATTGTGTAGTGTTGAGGATGGCCTTTTATTGAACAAACTTTGAACACTTTAATTTGATGCGAGTACTCAGTTTGACTGAGGTTTTTGTTGTTTAAGTTATTTTTGCTTTAAAATGGAATAAATCTTGGCATTTAATCTATGTTAGATCGATGTATGAAAGTATGGATTAAAAAAAAAATTATAAGATAAGAAAGCGGGGGAAGTACAGAATTAAAAAGAGTATGGTTGATATCATCTTTTTAATTGGTTCACTTCAGTTTTAATAACTAAATTGATTATTAGATTACATATTTACATGTCAATAGATGCACCATTATGATATAGTGGACAATATTAATTATGTTTATTGACTGTCATATTCTTTGCTTATTAGTAACTAAAGTATCCATTAAAGGTTACCAATTTAAACCAATAATTTCCGGCCCCTTAAAAAATGAATTATCAAAGTTTTGACTTTGTTTTTGTTGTAGATATATTGTTTCAGGCCCCATTACATCCATGCAAGGGAAGAAAATGATCCTAACAATTAAAAGAAGAGCAATGTTACAATTCCGATGCAATCCCACCTTGCAGTCAGATATATCTTGATAACTATCCAACAATACATATATCTCATTGAGGAAGATATATATATTTTATTAAATTTTTTTATATATTTTTAAAATAAGTCAATAAAATTAGTTGGAGTATATACTTTATCTTAAAAACATATATACTTATGACATTAAGTAAATTATTTTTAAAAAAATCATTAACTGTGTATAACATCTTCCTTTAAAGAAAGCAATGAAGGGACAGACTATGGAGACGACTTTAGTGATAGATTATGATAACTACACAGTAAAAAGAAATAATAAATTAGTTCTTATAGTTTTTTGGAAATTGATGACATAAAATAATGTTTTTTTAAAAAGAGGACCCGGAACCCTTGCTCCTAACATGATATACCACAATCATTTACTTTCAAATGATTGAGAAAATACCATTACCACAGGTTAGTGCATACACAAAAAAAGAAAGGAAAGCAAGTATATATATTCATATTAGTTCAAGTTATTACATGAATAAAAATACTATGATTTATAATAAAACTTATTTTTATAAGATTGCCTATGATCATATATCAAAATACAGTTTATAGGGTCTAATGATTGTTCATGACTAAGGTTTAATGATTTCCACGTGCATGTGGAATCTAATATCATGATTCATTGATTCATATATATGGAACTGAATAATTAATAATAATAAATAACTTCATCTACTATTTATTTTTACCGAATCTCCTCTTTATAAGATAGGAGAGGTACCTCTCTTTGGTGAGAGGATCTGAGTTTAAGCCTTGTCACCTGTTTATAAGAGAAAATTTGACAAAAAAAACTTAATAAATAATTATTTAATGGAACAATCTTTTTTTATCAATTGCATTAATCAACATAAATAAAAATAATCTGTATTTTTATTTACTTATAATGGTTTTTTTCTCTCTATTTTACACCATTCCAGAACTTTGTTAAAATGTTAATATTATACTAGGAAGAAGATTTAAGAACCAAAATTATTATGGTGACTCAAGCTGATATGAACCATTATATATATTGATAAAAATATTATCAACTATTATAAAAATGATAATATGACGCTTCTTTATAATTTTTTCCAAATCAATTTTGGATAACCAAATGGATAAAATTTTGATCATGCTGGGAGTACTATTCTAAAAAAATTTGGATGACAAGGAACTCAAACATATTTAATTTAAAAAACCCTGGATGCACACTATCACTCATAAACTATGATCCGATAATTTGAGAGGATTTGAACTCGAGGCCTACAAGGAGCAAGCGAGTCTATGAGTATAGTGATTTCTCAACTCAGAAAAAAAAAACATATAGATTTCCTGTTCACAATTTGACCCTATCATTAGGTTAGGTAACCATTTGTACTACCATTTAACCATTTGCAGTACTAACATGCCATGCACCGTTTAATTATCTCCTCCTAGTCTAAAAGCATAGAATAATAAGTACATAAAAAAAATGTGAGGTGGGGGAGAATGGTTTCCATCCAATGAACTCTGCAACTTTTGTTTCATTTAATCTTTAAAAAAATCTAAAAAGGGAGGGACCCATTTAAAAGATCAAATATTGTACATGTAACCAAACACACCTAATTTTTTTAAAATATCATTCACTACATCCTTGTAACAGAATATGCAACACATTTCTCTTTATTGACTGACTTTAGCAAGTGACATTACCTGATATAGGAAAAAACAAATTTAATTTATTCTAACAAAGATATAGTGAATCCCTAATGAAGTAGTGGGGGTTCGACATGCCAAACAGCTAGCTTTCACTACACAAGCATAGTTAAACATTAGGCAAATGCTCGTTTCAGACTATACATTCTTAAATCATACATCATAAATATAGTAAAAATATAATGACAATTAAAATATTACATTTATTTTGATAATTAGTATGAGAGAAATACTTACAAAAGCTTTAACAATTAAAAATATATAGTTCTTCAAATTTTGAAGAATGTAGTATCGATGATGCTAGATATATGCATGAATTAACATTGGAGAAAAAGTTTGCAGTACTCAATGATCATATATACTTTAAACAACCCACCACCCACAACACTTAAAAACAATAGATTAGGAAACTCCATTAATGGGATATTATAAGAAATAAAAGGCCCAAGAACTCTCATCCAATTCAAACTGTACCCATCACAAGATTCCATCTTTTTTTTTTTTGTACATGCAAACTTTTGACGCGTGATCACTTGATCTCGATGCGTACTTGGAGGCTGAGTGATTGCCGCCGACCATGGGCATTGCCTCGATAGTTCCCAATGGTTTTGCTTAATTAACTAAACTAATCATTTTTAATTTATATTTACATAATGATGAGTGGATGATAATAAAGAGAAAAAGCAAGCTCTTTAATTAAAAGCGGGGGGATGAATGGTGATCACCATCGCCTTTTGCTGTGGGTTTGGATCATCTGCTTGTATTTTTATTTTGTTAAATTGAAAAACTTTAAATTATGGGATCATCTGTGATTGATTCACCAAATTCATTTCATGAATTTAGGGCCATCGTGGTGGAGTGATTAAAAAAAAAAGAAAGAAACAGCCGCACAGACATTCCTATCTCTTTGCATGGATTTTTGCTACATAAATTATGAAATAGTTGTATGTTTGTGTTTGGAGCATTGTTAAAAACTCAAAAAATTTGGTGACGAGATAAGTTATTGATCTGAGTTAGTTATCAAGTCAATCCGATCTCAGCTGTACAATAATATTTTAAAAATTAAGTGGGTGAAATTAGAAATTAAAAATATATGAGAAAATATGTAAAAACAATATTTGAGATTGGTAAAAATAAATTAACAAATTCACTATTCTAATCAATCCAATTAAAATAGTCATTTGTTACCACATAAAATGAAATTTGATACAAAAATGTATTACTAAACTAAAATATAATTAATAAAAAAAACAGTGAATCATGAATATATCTCAGAATTCATAGCAAGTTATTAATTCCAAGAGAGAGTTTTAAAAGGAGGGCAGATTTGTTTAGATTTTTTTTTCTCTTGTTTGAACAGTTAAACTAAATTAATCAAGTATAATTTTTTTTAAAAAAGAATTAATCAAGTATCATTAATCAGGTGCGCCACTCGATCCGACTCGGCCTATCAATTCAGTAGAAAAATTGCAAATCGAATCAAAGACCCGAATCGACCAAGAAAACGACCAATCTAATCCATATTGCTCTGTTTGAAAACACGGATTGAAAAATAACTTTTGGAATAAAGATGTTTTTTAAGATGATTTTAGATCTTGACTTTTTTAGGATGATTTTTTTAATTCAGGAATCAATATTTGAAAGAAGTTTAATGTTTGGTAGAGAATGTTGATTTTCAATTCAAAAAATCGATTCTGACCGAAAATCGCAGTTTCTGAGCTTTTAAAACATGGATTTCGAGAGAGAAATTAAAAGGAATCCATCTTTTGATTTCGCCGGAATCCGCCCCATTTAGTTGCACGATTTTGAGATTTTAGCTTTCCAAAAAGCGGAATTGTCCCAAACCGCGCAACAAACGGAGCCGTCATGTCACGAGTTTTTACACAAAGATTTAGTCCCCTTTTGGATAGCGGAATTGAGTTATTCTGGATAGATAATTATGCCAGTATAGATAACAAATCTACATGAATAAAAGATTTTTGTTTGGTTGTGTTATTTTTATTCTCATTGGAAAATGTAAGAATAAATGTTGAGTTGTTTGGTTGATAAAGAATAAAATATAAATAAAGTGTAAAAAAAAGTTGATTTGATATGTGGGCTCTTTGATGTATAAGCGGTGTTGATAGGTGATTTGATGTGATAAGATATAAAAAGTTGATTTGACATGTGGGCCCATGAGAATAGATAAACTGAGTATAACTTATCCTAGGGGTTACTTAGAATTGTTATACTCTCTTATACTCATTTAAACTGGCTTAGTAATACCAAATTATACTCTGCAAACAAACAATCATTTTCCTTATCTATTCTTATACCACCATTATACTATCCTTATATCCGCCTATTCCGTTTTCCAAACGGGGCATAGAGTCTAAATATTTTCAATTTAGTTGCACAAGAAAAGTCCCATGCACAGTGAAAGTTGGCATAGATGATGCAACTCATCCCAAGGCCTTTCAAGAATATTTATACACACATATATATGAGACACAAAATCCAAGTTTCTATCTTATTCATTAATCTACATGCATGAAAAGCAGTGACTCGTGGAAGCCATATATTGTTTTGAAGCACATGCATGATGCACCCCCACCACCACTATCTCTCACTCTCAAACAAAGCCCTAGGTGTAGGTGGGGGTTTACCATCACAGCTACCATTAGCCCTAACATTGTACACAGCACAAACCTCAAAAAGAGAGGGAAAAATTTAAAAAGAAGTTGATTCAGGTCTCTCTCAAAAAGCCTATATCATACATAAAAACAAGTTGACAGTCTATACCCTAATCACCACCACCATCAAAGGCACCATCAACAATGCAAGCATTTCTTAATCCTGTTTCAACCCAACTGTTGGCATGATCATTGTCACCTAGATGACTATTCTTTGGATTCTTTTGATTTAAAAAGATGTATACATTGTCTTTGTTGTCTTTATGTTTGGATTTGGAGAGGTTTTAAATTCAAAGGCACTGACTAACAAAATCCGAAAACAAAGAAACAAAAGATTATGTGGGATTACAGTCTGATTAAATTCAAACTTTGTTTCTTTTTTTGTTTTCTTCTTAGCAGACTTACCAAAACTACCATATTTTGCATCTTTGTTTTGAGGGTTGATATTGTTCTTTACAGCATATATAATTGGATGTAATATTGCAATGTCATGCGTGAATCATGCAAATGCGATCACCGTAGGTGAGAATAAGAAACTGTAACGCGGACAATATTCCGCGCTGTCGTATTCTCTTACGCAAACAGTGATGGCAAAACAAAGTGATAAAGTCGTAAGAGCATCTTCAACCCTTTCTCTATTTTTTCTCCTTATAACAGAGAAAAACAACTATTTTTAAATTTCTTTTCTTATTTACAAATGAATTCTTCAACCTTCATCTTCAAAATTTTCTTCTTTTAAACAAAATGACATGAATATCCTTCATCAAAATAAATATGCTAACCATTCTTTGTGTGAAATGTCAAAAGTGCATGGGTAAATGAGAGAGATGAAATTTTAAAAAACATTTAATGGATGGGTCCCACCATTTGAGGAAACATTTTGGCTCCCCAGATCGGGACTGGGTTAGATCCAACACGCATTGAATAATTTGATGATCCAACGCGATCGTGACCATCCGATCTTATTGAGTCATTATAACTGAGATATTCTGTTATTTTAAAATTAAAATAAAAATAAATTAAATTCTAATATTTCTTTTTTATGATTCAATTAAATTTTATATCTTAAAGTGATAAGATTGGATGGTTACGATCGCGTTGGACCATCAAACTGTCCAACACATGTTGGACTTAACCTTGTCCCCTGGACCCGAGAGCCAAATTGCTTCTCCTTATTTTGAGAGTTTTTTTTATGATACTAGGCAATCCGCCTCCAAAATTTTATAAATTAAAGAGGGATGCTTGATACAAAATAGAAAAAAAATAACAAAATGAAGAAAATACATAGCTTGAGATAGCACTGTCCTAAAATTTTGAAGAAAGTTTCAGAGAGAGGTTGTAGTTGATTTTTTTTTAGCTACATGCTCTCCATTTTATAGAAGTAGTTGGATACAGAGGATGCAGGTATTCACTTATTTTTGGGATCCACAAAAAGAATCCGCTGACCAGGTCAATTTTATTGGTCGCGGGACCCACAAACGTCCAACTGTCCAACTTGGTTCACACAGAGACTCAGAGCGCACAAAAGAGAACATATGTTACTTCAAACGCTAGATTACATCAAATCAAAGCCGTTCATTTTTATAATGTCCAAAATTATTATGAATATTTTTCTTAAAATTCGTAAATAAATTTGAGTGTTTAACAATCTAATGTTTTTAAAAATACGTACGACAGCAATTGGAACTATTTTTTTATAAAGTTTTTTTTTTCATAAAGCAATGCATTAATTAATTTATTTTGGTAGTGAGACCTTTGAATAAAGCTATGTATGAAATCAGTTTTAAAAAATAGCTTTTCACAAAATCTACTCTTAACTGATTTTTTTTTAAAAAAAATTTTTTTTTGCTGACTTTTAATATTAAAAGCTAAATCTAAAACAAAAAATTGAATTTCAAAAATTCTGATTTGGAACATATCATTTATAAAAATATATTACATGTAGAAACTAAATAGATTCATATATAATAAATATAAAGGGAAATATCCATACAACCCCCTAAAACCTGGTTGAAATCCATATAACCCCTGACATTTCCTAAAATCCATATAACCCCCTGAAAATATCTAGTAAATCCAAATAACCTCCTGAATATACCTAGTAAATCCAAATAACCCCATGAATGTACCTAGTAAATCCAAATAACCCCCTGAATAAACTTTTTGTTAATAGATAACGAATATTTTACACATATTTCGTTTAGTTAACCCTGATTGAAAACACGATATACTAAAAAATCACTACAATAGATTTAAAAAGCAAATATCATATGAAAATGACGATTTTACCCTCTCTGGATTTATTATAAAACTCTATCCGAATGGATAAAATCATCATTTATAGAAGATTTTTCACATTTTTAACATATTATAGGTTTTTTTGGTATGTTGTGTTTACTACCAGGATTAACCAAACATAATATTCACAAAATACTCATCATCTATAAACCTAAATTTTTTTTAGGGGGTTATTTGGATTTACTAGGTATTTTCAAGGGGTTTTATGAATTTAAGAAAAGCTAGGGGGTTATATGGATTTCAATCAGTTTACAGGGGCTTATATGGATTTTTCCCAAATATAAATATGATGTTGAAGAATCAATCATCAGCGCAGAACTCTAGTGAAACACAAATAAGTTAAACAGAAAAACAAACAGACAATAATAGAGAAAATAAAAAGAAAACTAATTTAAAAATTAGTTATATCCAATTAAAAGAAATTCTGGATAAACAAAAAATTGTCAGTTCAATGGACACAAATTTTATGGACTTTTTTTTTTGGTTGGTAATTTTATGGACTTTTCTGAAGTCTCCTCTTAACTTCATAGATAAACTAAAAAAAGAAGAAGAAAAAAACATGGAAGAATGAAACAAAAGATCAGATACAAAAATATATGATTCTCACACAAAAGAACATACACCAATTAGCAGCACATCATGGAAACTATACAAATCATGCTGGCTTATATTGTCTGAATTCTTGGTTTGTTTGTCCATTTGCACATTTGACAACTTGAATGTGAGTGTAAATTCAAGTGCCTTTTTATATATTTTTAAATTGACATAAAGAAGAGTATGTCACAATAGGGGTTGAAAGTCCATCGTTTACATATTTTTAAAATTTTCTTCAATTCAACCTTTGCTATTTTTAGTAAATTTCTTCATTTATAAACAACTTTTATTTTGGCTAGACGAATTTCAGTCATCAACTGTCCTACTATCTTCTTCTTACTATTTTAGAAAATTATGTAACTTCCATTGTTAAAAAATAAAGTGTGTTTTACTATTATAGCTTGCAAAAGCATTATCACTAGGCTGCTTACACGATTACAAAACTGATTTTACATAAAAGATGAGTTTAAAATTAATTTTGTAAGAAATTGTCTCTCCACAATTTAAAAAAAAACTCAAATTTTGAACATTTTTTCACATAAATCCATCTGCAGCCTTTTCAATATCGATTATTTAGTTATATTAATAAATTTACAAAATATGTTACTTTTAACAATTGGTTCCAAATAGAAATGTTGTTCCTTGAAATTATGACGAAAATAAAAACCAACGCATTAACAAAAAAAATCATGTGAACCCCCCCCCCCCCCCCACATCTGAACAATTATTTTTTTTTTATTTTTTTGGGTTACAGAAGCCGTGATTTATTAACAAAAAAAGAAAATAGAGGACTCGCACAGGAAACACATGCGTACGTACTCATATACATAACAGTCTGCGTATGTATTCATTTACATTGATAGCCGAGAACTTCACATGCAACAGCTCCAACTGGATCATCTAAAAAACTAACCAAAGAACACCACAAAAAAACAGGGGGCGAATAAGTTTGTTAATCATTAATCAACGCCTTCTGATTCATATAATCCGAACAACAGTACCTTCATTAAAGAAACAGATCCCCTGAACCTTCCCAAACCATCATTTCTAATGCATATAAAATACTAAAAATATAATAATAGGAAAAAATTCAAATAACCCCCTCTAAACTCTCCGAAATTCATGTTACCCCCTGACTTTTTCTCAAGTTCATATAAGTATATAACCTCCTGATAACACATAAATATAACCCCATCATGAGTTGACAGATGCAGAATATTACATGAATATTCTGTTTGGTTAATTCTAGCTGAAAATATAGTATATCAAAAAAAAAACTCTTACAATATGTTAAAAATATGAAAAACCTTCTAATTCATACATCTATGGATAGGGTTTTATAATCTAGTCACAGAGATAAAAGAATCATCGTTTATAGATGGTTTTATGTATTTTTAACACATTGTAAGGACTTTGATATATTGTGATTTCAACCAGGTTAACTCAGGAAGTTATTTGAATTTACATAAATATTTTCAGATGGTTATATGAACTTTAAGAAAAGTCAGAAAGTTATATAAATTTTGGACAGTTAAGGGGTTATATGGATTTTTTTTCATAAAATAATAATAATAATCAAATAAAAAGGGTGGTCTTATTATTTGAATGAGGTCCCCCATCACATGCACCTCATTCTTCCTCCTCTATTTATACCCCTCCCTCCTCCATCACCACCTTCACTTCAAAATCCACTTTCGCATCATCCGATCTTTTCCTTTTCAGACACCCATCTCTCCAAAAACCATGTTGAGCAACGTTGACTTCTTCGCGAGGCGGTGCGTGTGGGTGAACGGCCCAATCATAGTTGGTGCGGGCCCGTCAGGGCTCGCGGTGGGCGCGTGCCTTAGGGAGCAAGGCGTGCCCTTCGTGATCCTCGAACGCGCCGACTGCATCGCCTCTCTCTGGCAGAGGCGCACCTACGACCGTCTCAAGCTCCACCTCCCCAAACAGTTCTGCCAGCTCCCGCGCCTCCCCTTCCCGGACGACTTCCCCGACTACCCCTCCAAGAACCAGTTCATCGACTACCTCGAGAGGTACGCGCGCGCGTTCGAGCTGAAGCCGAGCTTCAACGAGCGCGTCAAGTCCGCCAAGTTCGACGAGACGTGCGGGCTGTGGCGCGTGCGCACCGCGGGAGGGGACGCAGACGAGGAGGAGGAGGAGGAGGAGGAGGAGGAGGTGGAGTACATATGCCGCTGGCTTGTGGTGGCCACGGGCGAGAACGCCGAGCGCGTCGTGCCCGATGTTGAGGGCGTCGCGGACTTTGGCGGACGCATTCTTCACGTGAGCGAGTACCGGTCCGGCGAGTGCTTCAAGGGGGAGAACGTGCTCGTCGTCGGGTGCGGGAACTCCGGCATGGAAGTCTGCCTTGACCTCTGCGACCATGACGCGCACCCACACATGGTCGTGCGCGATTCGGTGAGTTTATAACAAAATGGTAGAAGGAATTTGATCTACATCAAAATCTCATAAGCTTATAGAAATCCACATGAATTGAAAATTTTTCTTAAAAAGTCCTCTTTCATTTTATAGGTCATAAACATTAAATATGTACTCATAATGTCAATTATGACATTAATAGCATGTTATCTTAAAAATTAAAACCAGTAAAGACACGATATAATGATAATTATTAAATTCTAATAAAACTAAAATATAAAATCTTAAAAATCTTAAATTCATCATTCATCAATAAAAATGATTATTATGATTTTAAATAATGAAATTTGTTTACGACAAAATCTTATAAAATTTTATTTTAAGACTTATTTGCAATTAAATATTCTGTAATAATTTTTTGGAATCCACTATGTCCTACTTCAATTTGTCCTCTGTTTTTTCTTGTGCTGATGCAGCCCAACTGTTTCAGGTTCACGTTCTTCCGAGGGAGGTGTTCGGGAAATCGACGTTCGAGTTGGCGGTGTTTATGATGAAATGGCTTCCTCTCAGGGTGGTGGACAAGCTCATGCTCTTGTTGGCGTGGTTGGTGGTCGGGGACGTCGAGAAGCTCGGGCTGAAGCGGCCGTCGATTGGGCCTCTGGAGCTTAAGAACACACATGGAAAGACCCCTGTTTTGGACCTTGGCGCGGTGGCGAAGATACGGTCCGGTGAGCTTAAGGTGGTTCCGGGGATTCGGAGTTTCTTCCCGGGCCGAGTCGAGCTTGTCGACGGTCGGGTTCTTGATGTCGATTCGGTTATCTTTGCCACCGGGTACCGGAGCAATGTCCCTTCATGGCTTCAGGTTAGATGGGGTCACTGTTTGACAGTTATGGAAGTTAGAGTTTCTCTTTGGGATTCTTTTTTTGTATGTATTATTGTATATTATAGAGGGAACTCTTGTTTTAATTGTTAATCACATTATAATATAGGTTGAAAATGGCATTATTTTAAAGAGGGGTTGTTTTGGCTTTAAAAAAAAGGATTAGTGGGTAGGTTTTATTTCAATCACATGGGTTTTCTAACTAGCAAACACAGGAGTAGATATGAAATCTAGTTAGATCCCCACAAGAGACTGACATGTGACAAGAATTGTCTATATGTCAGTTTTTCAATTGGAGAACTGGCTTGATAGTATTTAGTTCTGAATGGATCTCATCTTTATTTACGGTAAATTATTATTTGCTTTAAGTGAAATGGTTGATTAAAATGACTGAAAATTGGTGTGTAACTTTTTCGCAGGACACTGATTTCTTCTGCAAGAATGGGTTCCCAAAGGAACCATTCCCAAATGGATGGAAAGGAAATCAGGGCTTTATGCAGTTGGATTCACAAAAAGGGGGCTTTCTGGTGCTTCTGTGGATGCAAAGAGAATAGCTGGTGACATTGGCAGGGTATGGAAGGAGGAAACAAAGCAGCCCAAGCAGTTCATAGCCTGTCACAGGAGATGTATTTCACAGATCTGAAAGTGAAACTGTTTGTTTGTATTTTTTTTATGATAAAGAAGCCCTCTCTCTCTCTCAACATCCAACTATCCAAGGAGCCCAAGTTTTGGAAATGAATGGCCTCTTTGTTTACAGAGGAAAGATGATGAGGCTTTTTTTTTAAACTACTTCTGTACACTACACCCTTTTTCTCTTGTCCTCATGTTTGGTTTGCGTATAGTTTATCCAACCATAAAACTGTTATTTGGGGATAGATGAGAATTAAATGATTTCATGTTTGGTTGCTATCTATTTTCAATTTTTTTTTGTTTATTGTGTGTTTGTGATATTAAAATATAGTTACAGTTTTGGATGAATAACTCTACACGCCTCCCCCTAGATATCGAGGCTGTCATTAGGGTAGCTCAAGGGGTGGTGGTCGGGGAATCATTAGACATTCCATCTAATGGTTACCTTTGAACCCTTCTGGGGGTCTCTCTCATGTTTTTTTTCTTTCATAGTTTTTTTCTTAACCCTCCTTCGAATTTGTACCCACTTTAATAAAAGTGACGGTAGCAAAAATCTCCCTTTTCTCAAAAAAACTATTACAGTTTCTTCATGCTAAACAAAAGTATTAAGCTTGTTCTTTCTTTTTCCACTTGATTATTGTCTAGCTATTAATTGTTCAATCAATCCATCTCAAGCTGGCAAACTGTTTCACAGAGAATTCTTTCACACGTCAGAAAAAAAACTGTGTTACAATGAAAGGGGACTGACTGACTAGTATATCTACTGTGCAAAAAATGTTGATAAAATCTATGTTGTTTCTGGAGCCAGTCAATTATTGCTGACAAATGAATGTGGGGGTGAAGAAATCTATGACAGTGCAACAAACAAGATACTTCCAATTTCCATGAATTATTTTCTGAAAAGGAAATAAAGTTCATTCAGCAGCCACTTATTATTCCTTTGCATGGTATGAGTTGTCCCTTTTGTTGGAGATAGGGAAACCCACTAGAACTCACTCAAGGCACCCACTAATTCTGGTATTATTTGATCCCCAAATAAATCTCAAATGAACACAGTATGACATTCAGAGATTCTTAGAACATGAATGTTATCATATATAGCAAACATCAGGACATGATCAGACAATAAAATTAACTCTTCTGAGGATTCCAACAATTAAAATGGTTCCCAAAGAAAACATGGTCCAGCTATTTTGACACCATCCGACCTCGCCTTCTCTATGTTTAGACTCTGCCCATAACTGCACTGCATCACCACATGCAGAGAAAGAAAAGGAACATGTGGGATGGCCGCCACCACTTTTCACCCTTCTCTTACTGCCCATGCATTGCATCAACAAAAAAAATGTTAATAAATGGATACATGTGCTTGCACCTCCAACCATACGCCAAATGTCTCTTACATCATCACATATTAATCAGTTCTGCAGCTAGTAATGTTCTTAGTCACTATGGACAAGTATAATTCAGTGACAAGAAATCGATCACTTGCTAAGCAATCTTAAGTGATTTGGAAAGAATTGTAACCAAACCAACCTAGTTTTAACAACTTATTAAGAACAGTAATGGAAAAGCAAAGTTTAAGAGCTCAAATCCTTAGGACATATCAAATTTTGATTACAAAAAATGACCATGAAATAATGCTTTCCACCATGAAAGATATGAA
This sequence comes from Acorus calamus, assembly GCA_030737845.1. Taxonomy (NCBI): domain Eukaryota; kingdom Viridiplantae; phylum Streptophyta; class Magnoliopsida; order Acorales; family Acoraceae; genus Acorus; species Acorus calamus. The sequence goes on along the minus strand of CM060878.1, from coordinate 2,540,722 downwards.
AGTGCTACCATAGCTTTCAGTGTTTATTGATATTCTTATAATCTCAACTGGGGAGGTTATATCATGAATCACATCAAGGCACTAGCTGATGATCCATTTAATCAACACCCTACTATTACTAGTAATTGGAACCTCCTGCCATTCATTCGATTTTCGATAAACATTTCAGTTAACCTTTACAGAAGGAGATGCTTGTACTCCCCATATAAATCTACAATAATACGAGGTTACTGCAATTGTACGGCATGAACTCACACCCTATTAAATAGTGTCCCAACAATGTCCTGTAAGTTTAGGGTAGGGTACCAACCATGTCAGGAAACATAACTTCTAAAGTCAAGAACACAATCGATCAAACACGTAAAAACAAAGGATTTAGTTTTTTACATGCGAAGAATGGATTAAAAGCAAAGTTTCTTTACCTTGATTTGAATATTTTTCTATCTCGAAAGCGCTTGATGAAACTATAGTTTGGGACCACTGACCTGGCTCAACATCTAAATGGTTACAAATTCCTTGCACAAAGTCAATTTAGATGAGCTGAGCTAGATGAAAGCGACGATACAGGTACTGTTACGAGCATGGGATTTTCAGTGATTGAACTCTGAAGAGAATGACATGCATTCAGAAGTGAAGAGACCATGTGAAAGCCATGCATTCTCCTTTTGTAAGACAAGTGCCAAGAGGAGGTGATGGGGGGGGGGGGGGGGTGGGGGTGGGGGGGAGTAAGAGAATTAAAAGTAACCAAACCAACCTAATTTTAACAACTTATTAAGAACAGTAATGGAAAAGCAAAGTTTAAGAGCTCAAATCCTTAGGACATTATCGAATTTTGATTATAAAAAATTTCCATGAAATAATATTTTCCACCATGAAAGATACTGAAAGTGCCACCATAACTTTCAGTGTTTATTGATTTATTGATATTCTCAACTGGGGAGGTTATTCACATCAAGGCACTAACTGATGATCCATTTAAATCAACACCCTACTATTACTAGTTGGGATCCTCCTGTCATTCATTCAATTTTGGACAAACATTTCAGTTAACCTTTTTCAAAAGGAGATGCTTGTACTCCTCATATAAATCTACAATATGAGGGTACCGTGATTGTATGGTGTGAACTCACACCCTATAATTGAGTGTCCCAACAATGTCCTGTAAGTTTAGGGTAGTGTACCAACCATGTCAGGAAACATAACTTCTAAAGTCAAGAACACAATCAAACATGTACAAATAAATGATTTATTTTTTACATGCGTAGAATGGATTAAAAGCAAAGTTTCTTTACCTTGATTTGAAGATTTTTCAAACTTCAAAGCACTTGATGAAACCATAGTTTGGGACCACTAACCTGGCTCAACATCAAATATGGTTACACTGTCCTTGCACAAGGCCAACTCAGATGAGCTGAACTAGATGAGGGCAATGATACAGGTACTGTTACAAGCTGGGACTTTAAGTGATTGAACATTGAAGAGAATGACATGCATTCAGAAGCGAGGAAATGTGAAAGCCATGTGTTCTTCTTTTGTAGGATCCGTGTCGGTTTTTTTTTTATGAGTGACACAGTTTGGTCGATTGTCACTTGTCGTTGATCACTGATTAGTTGATGCAAACACATGCTTTTTTCCATAGAATCTTATACAGTTCAAAGCATATAGAATGAAAAGGATGGATTGT